>JAUIMM010000038.1:9350000-9602500 GCA_031769625.1 Taudactylus pleione
GCATTTTTAGGCTAATATACTGTACACAGTACTGTCATATTCTGCACCTTAAATTGTTTTTACTGTACGTACTGTATGTAATTGTATGCACATATTATACCTACCGTAAAGTACTGTATCATTGCATTATTGCACCACTTTGCACATTTAACTTTTACACTAATGGTTCTAATGGTACTGTACACACTAAGTTTTGATTTACCGTATGTTATAAAAATAGCACATTTGGTGCTCTACTTTACAGTACTGTACTGTATATCAGTTCAGATATTCACACATTTTATTACTGACAAATCACCATTGTCATTTTATTACTGATGAGCTGACACCTACCGTACAGTACTGTACAGTATACCGTATCATTAGGGAGTGTTTTTTAGACACCTGTATTTATTATCACTTGCCTCTATACAACCTCACAATATTGGTTAGGGCTTTAACAACAGTTGGCACTGTAATCTCCTATATTTATATACTGTATAACACACAGGCACAGTGTTAGGAGACAGTGAAAAGAGATACTGTAAGGTAAAGTACTGTACTTTACCAACCAATCAGCTCCCAAATGTAATTTTTCAAATGCAACATTGAAAAATTACAGTTGGAAACTGATTGGTTGGTGCAGTACTGTACCTTACAGTATCTCTTTTCACTGATTCCTAACACTGCTTAGTACTGTGTACAGTACTGTATGTACTGTATATGATTGAATCTATATTTACTGTTGAAAAAAAACACTTAAAACAACTTTTAAACTAAAACTGAAAGTAAAGTATATTTCCACTATTTTACTTAACATTGTATTTAGTGTCTTTATACTTGTGTATTTCAGAGTGCACCGAACTGTCAAAATGGTGAAGAGCAAAGGTTTTTACAATGGAAATGAATATTGCCCACTTCCAATGACCAAAAGGCTGAGGGCCTGATTCAGACCCGGACGCAAGTGGCCGTTCGCTCGTCCGCCGTACGAGCGAAAAAATGTAAATTTAAGCGCTCGCTCTTATGTTCGCTCGTAGCTAACCTTCCGCCCCATATTCTCCCAACCCCTCCTCTAGCTAGCGAGCGTTCAAAATAGCGAGCGTCTGTCTCCTCTTTGGTTGCATTGAGCGCTCACACAAGTCAATTCCGGAAGTGGCCCTGTCATTTTTCGATTGCCTGCTATTTCATTCTGCAAACATACTTGAATCGATTAATGGCAATCACTATATTAATTACCTTAATTGTTATTCACATGTTTGCAATCCTGTTTTTTTTTTCAATGTCAATAAACTTTATTCTTGTTAGTGTGTGTCATTTCATCCGCAGAATACGTACGGTTTGACCAAGGGGATGGTTTTTCTAAATTAATAGTTTTTTAGAATGCTGCTATTGTTTGGCTTTTTATTTTTATAGGCAGATTTTAATACTTTAATTTGGATATTTAAATTAGCTTACGCATGTCACTGCATCAAGCCTATCATAACTCACAATATATTTGTGAGGGTGTAGGTCACATGACTCATACAATAACCAATAAAATTGTTCCTGTTAATTTACAAAGTACATTACCCAATCAAATTTTTTCTAGGCCCTTTATTAAAACTGTTTTGTGTAAAAAAAAGTCATTGCCATCATGAGAGCCGCAGCTTTTTGTCACCGTGAGCTCCTGGTCCTCACTGAGGTGATGGACCGGAGAATCACCGATTTTCCGCACCCCATCACCAACCTCCGCAAGTGGCTGGCCTATGCGGAGGTGCGCTGCCGCCTTCGTTCCATCGGCTATCGCCAAAATATCGGCCAGCTGGAACGCAGGTGGTCGGATCTGAGGCACAGATCCCCATGCCTGCTGGCCCGTTTGCGTGTCCAGATAGTGGAAAGTAAGTGTTTCTGTTTATTTATTTTTTTATGTTGTTCACTTTTTTTTCTCATACCTGCGTGTGCATGTTTACAGTATAGCCCTGTTTGTTTATTTTTAACATACCTGCGTGTGCATGTTTACAGTATAGCCCTGTTTGTTTATTTTTAACATACCTGCGTGTGCATGTTTACAGTATAGCCCTGATTTTGTTAATTATTTTTTGTTGGAATTCCAAATACTAAAAGCCAATTTGTAATTACAAATGTTTTTCTCCATCATTTAGGGGCACAGCGTAGACTCACACGTCGCAGATGTGTGTCTCGACCACTATCCCCCACTCCCACCCAAACATCCTCAGCCCACTCTTCCCCAAATTCCCCCTCCACCCCAGACCTTGCTGCCTGTCAGTCCCCTCCCTCTCCTCACATTAACATCCCTCTAACTTCCCCCTCCACTCAAACCACCCCTCTCTTTTCCTCACCCTCCACTTCAGCCCACATAACCCCTCCTCCTTCCCTGAGCCACTGGCCCACCTCGGAAGATGAGGAATTTGGGGCTCCAGGCCCAGTCAGCAATCTTCCCGGTATATTTACATTTTAAACTATGTTTTTTTGTTATGCTTGTTTTATTTTGGTTGATGTTGTCCTTTTGCCTGTGCATTTCAAAATAGTAACGTAGTTCAAATGTTTTTTAAAAATATCATTGTGGAACAATGTCAAGGATGTTTTCCCCTTACACATATGACACATGTCCAAACACTCACACTTGTGTCTTTCTTGTTTACGCTACCAACAAATGTCGTAGTTTGGCTTATTTATTTTGTCGGATTTTTTTTAGGTTTTTTGTTCTTTTTAGGCCCTTATTTGATTTAAATCTTATCTTTTTGCATTCCTTTTGTTTTGGACATGTTTTGTTAACTGATGTATTTTTTTGGTATTGTCTGATTTTGTGCTTGGTTGATAAAACCTAAATGAAGGTGTCATTTTAGTAATCCTCACATTTTTTAAACCCACAGAGGACCAGAGGCGTAATGAGGCAATTGCGGCTGGATTAGTGGAGATACGGGGCCATGTAATTGCCATGATGGTGGCATTGGACCATCTGTTGGCGATCCTGCGCCACTAATATGTTTACAATGCCAAAAAAAACCCCAAACAAATAAAGTTTATTTTGATTTATTTAAGTTTCATTCCTTGTCTGTAAATCTTAGATTGTTGAACCTTACATAAATCTACTATTTGTCCCTGAGTTTTTAAGTAATGTATATTTGTTTGTAGAAAGCTCAAGTAAGTATGTAAGCTTGCACATTAAACACATAACAATACCAATAGGTTTGAAGAATTAACCTTCAAAAGATATTATTTTTTGGGGGGTAATGTAAAAATTAAAGCTACCTGCTTAGGACTAGAATGTACAACATTTGGGGTTTGTTTTGAGCAACAAAGCAGGGTACTAAAGATTACAAATTAAGAAATTACAGTATTAGGCATTAAGCAACTTTGCATTTTTTGAAACAGGTTACACTTGGTTGTAATTGACGATGGAAATGGTTGGGTAACGTAAAAACTAAATTAAATGCACACAAATAATAAACACCAAGTGAATTGACAGAATAAATTCAAACATTGAAAACACACACACAAAAGTACAAAAATCACCAAAACCCACAAAAAAAAACCAATCAGGAACTGTTTGAAGAAGTAGCATGCCAACATGAATCCACAAATGAGGAGAAGAAATCAGTGTTCCCAAAGTTATATCCAATGTGTCCACATAAAGTAATTTTTGTTGATCAGGTAGTATGCATGGATTTGTATGGTCATTTTAGGGAATAAAACAAAAAAAAAAGAAGTTAAAAGTGTACATTAAAATATTACATGTCTACATTGTGTCAATTAAATAAATTTGTTGAAATAATTACCTAAAAAATCTTGCAACAACTTCATCGCGTATGGCTCCCCCACATACTGACCTCTGACCAACCTCGGGGGGGGGGGGGCGTCCTCAGGCAAAGCATCCTCTGGCTGAATTGGGACACCACTCCTTATGGTGATGTTGTGAAAAATCCAACACAGAACCACAGTTTTCGAAACCATAGCCGGCAAATACATGAGGTCGCCACCAGAGCGGTGGAGGCATCTGAATCGGCCTTTTAAAAGGCCGATACAGCACTCCACCACCTGCCTGGTGGCTGTAAGTGTGGAATTATACTGACTTTGTGGCCCTGGTGTGTGAACCAAATAAGGAGTGAGCAGCCAGGGCGTGCAAGGGTAACCACTGTCTCCTGTGAAAATATAAAAAACAACATCAGGACCATTGTGTACCAAGCTTTGCATTGCTTTCAACAGAAGGTGTCAACTTACCCAGAAGCCATGCATCACCAGCTTGTAGGTTGTTTAATTTGTGCCTAATCCCTCATTGCCGGATGATGAAGGAATCATGTGCACTGCCTGGGAATTTGGCATTCAGGGACAGGATCTGGAGGGAGGCATCACATACCACCATTACATTCATCGAGTGAAAGTGCTTTCGGTTCCTAAATATAGCTGAAGTGGTATGTGAGTGCCATCCACAACCCCTATGATGTGTGGGAAGCCAGATATTTGGTAAAAATTGGCCTTTGCCACACTAAGGGAACCCATATCCAATGGCATTTTAATAAAATGATGGAGGTGTTTAAAAAGTGCCTCCATCACTGCCCTCAGGATCCTTGAAAAGGAGGATTGGGATATTCCTGCCACTATTCCAACGGTGGTTTGAAAGGATCCTGAGGCACAAAAATGTAACACCGACATTAATTGCGTAAGTGGTGGTATTGCTGTAGGACTATCAATTTGCCGTTCAAGATCACTCTCTATTAATGAGAGAGTGTCTATGATGATTTGTGGCGGAAGACAGTAGCGCCTTAACACCTCATCATCTGGCATTCCAAAAAGGGTGACACATGTTCTATATATCTGGGGCCTTGCATGCCTACGAGGCCTACGCCTGGGACGAAGTTGAGGTTGGTCGGGTTCTGGAACCATGGCCAATATAATACGACCAACATCAACCTGAAATGTTAAGCCAGGTAGTTATTTTTTTAGACAAATGTGTTAGGAAAAATATACTTATCTTTTCAAAGAAAACCAAATATTCTTACAGGCCTGGGTCTTGTCATGTGAAAAGCAACCTACATTTCAAAAGTAGAAAATATTTTTAAGATTAATTTAAGAAACTAGGAATTAAGTCGAATTAAAAATTTGTCGAAATTTTAGATAAGGGAGCACACATTAGTTCGCAAAATAGTACGCTACATTTAGAGTAAAGACATGATTTTACACTGAAAAAAACCATACACATTAGTTCGCAAAATAGTACGCTACATTTAGAGTTAAGACATGATTTTACACTGAAAAAAAACACACACATTAGTTCGCAAAATAGTACACTACATTTAGAGTTAAGACATGATTTTACACTGAAAAAAAACATACACATTAGTTCGCAAAATAGTACGCTACATTTAGAGTTAAGACATGATTTTACACTGAAAAAAACCACACACATTAGTTCGCAAAATAGTACGCTACATTTAGAGTTAAGACATGATTTTACACTGTAAAAACACACATTACTTAGCGAAACATATGCTAGACCAACGCATCGAATTTGTTAATTCATAAAGCCAAAATAACTTACCAAAAACAGACAAATATCCCAAAGTTCGAAAATGTCACTTGGTCACTGCCAAAATAACTGTTAAAAAAATAAAATAAAAAAAAAAGTTAAAAAATGAACACTATTTACTAATTATTTTTTAGGGGAATTTATGAAATACTTACTCAAAAATATAAATAAAAATAGAAAAAAAAACGCAAAAATGCTAACATAAAGAAACAAAGTACTAAAAAAACAAAAGCTTAAGAACAATACCAACTACTTCAAAAAACCAGAAACCACAAACAAACCACTACACCAAAAAACCTCCAACAATCCAAAAATGCCACCTTGAATGGAGTCACACCAAGCCATAAATAAGCTTTATTTTCCCGCTCAAATTAAGGATGGACAATAGGAGCGCACAAGGAATGATGCGGCCGAATAATGCTGACGCATGTATAAAAATGTCACTGAAGGCCAAAATCGGTCTGCTACATTGAGAAAAGACAATGAGTACAGAGCAGCAAAGTACTAGCCAAGAGGCACCATGTAATTATTTTCTAAATTATGTGAAAATGCTTATGTTTAACATTAAATTTTGAAACATTTAACATTTAAAATTTTTCAATCATTTAAAAAAAAGGTGTGGAGGATGCCATGGAAGAGGCTGCTGGGCCTAGTAGGCAAACTAGGGCCAAAAAAAAAAGACAGCCACAATTCACAAGGAAGGAGATGGAGGTTTTGGTGCAAATGTGCAACGACAACCTGACACAGGCACCAAGGAATATGGGTGCAACCCAGAGATGGAAACTGTGGGACGACATAGCCAGTGCTGTCAATGGGGTGGGTGAGTTTGAACGTTCAACCCGGGGGGTCAAACGCTGGTACGTAAAAACTACATTTGAATAAAAAATGGTTACAGGGCCAAATACTGCAGTAATAATGCCAACTTTTTAACCAACAGATGGAGCGACTTCAAATATCGGCTTAAACAAAAAATGGCTGATAGGGCTAGGCATGCAGGGGGAACAGGTGAGGGTCCCACCCCTGTGTCACTTGAGCTCACGGATTTGGAGGAGCTGGCCCAGGGGTGTGTGCAGGATGAGGAGGTGTTTGGCATGTCGAACATGGATACCGACATGCCAGACTTTGCGGCTCCTCATGTTGCCCCAGGTAAATGTTGTAATGTTAACAACTCAGAAATGTGTTTTGAACAATATCTCATTTTGATTTTTAATCTTTTGTCTTTTTTCACACAGAGACACAGGCGGTTGAGTCTGCTCCAGAGGAGAGCTTTGGCTGCAGAATTTCTTCTGGCTCTGCAGGGGAGGAAGCAGTAGATCCGGCTGGGGACCCTGTGGCAGACAGTCCAGGGCATTCCCCCTCGCAGGCAGTGGCCCTCCTCACTGATCTCAATGTTAAAACAGATCAGCAGACCGAGATTCTGCTGAGGATGGACACCAATCTGCTACGGGTGGCGGACGCCCTGGAGCAAAATACTGCGGCCAATGTGAAAATTGCAAATGCCCTGGCGGAAAATACTGGGGCAAACGTAAGAATTGCAAATGCCCTGGAGCAGCTCGTTCGCCAGCACATGTTGGAGCTGGCCTCCCTTCCTGCCGGAACATCAGGACCCTCCACCCTGGCACAACAACACCCATCCCTCCAAATGTGCCTAGCCCTATGCCTAGTCCAGAGGCAACAACATCTGCCTCTGGCCAGGCCAGCCGAAGGAGCTCCCAGGCCCGTTCCGGCTCCCTCCAACCCCCGGCCAAAAGGCCTAAAAGGCAATGACATTACTGGCTAATTACCCCACAATCCATCTCTGTGTTTGCCCCATATTCCTTCATGATAACAACCTCCCTCTCCTTTCTTGTGAATTGTGTTGTTTTGATTTGTTAAAGTTCAAATGCCACTTATTTTTTGTGTGTGTGGGCCAACTCAATTTTAATTTTTTTATCCTTATAAAAAATATGTTTATGGCAAACAAAAATAAAACAAAAAAAAAATTGACACAATCATTTAATAAAAATATGAAAAAAGCGGCACAATTCTATTGATGATTTATTCCAAAACTGGTTAAAAGGTAATCCCTCAAACAAACTTAGAAACAATACAATGGAAATAGAAACATTTAATATTGTTAAACAAAACAAGGGTTAAAAACAATTTATGAGTTTGAATTAACACTTAGCAAAAAACAATAGGACGATTGGTTTCTTGTCCTCCAAAAAAATAAGCAAATAAAAAAAACATGCGTACAATATTGTTTCCCTAAAAAAGAAACACTTACAAATATTTTAAAAGTCCCAAAAACAATAAAAATTGATAGCTAATTGATTGTATGACCCCGAAATTAGCAGCTGAGTAGTTCACCTGTGTTCGGATTTTAGCTACTAAAAAAGGTCTATTTCCTAAACACCTTACAAGCAGATTTGCAATTAAAAGATGATTGTTTTTGTGGCCACAATTGATAAATCGAATTACCATCGATGAGCCCAGGGAAGTACGAAGAGACCATCGTCATTGTGGTAGACTATACCAGACCACAAGCTGAGCGAGCAGTCTTAATGGAAATTGGATGAGACCGTGATGTATCACTTGTTCCGTTCACATTTGGCGCTCGCATAAGATAATTTATGTACACCCAAAAAACGCCTCGACACCCTGCATTTTTCCATCTCCACCCCCGTCACCACCCCAAAATGGACAATTCTGTCAATCACATTTGACATGTCACTTCCTGTTCGCTGTGTCTACGATCGACTGAAAAATGACCGCAATCAGACGTACGCACATGCGCACTGTTACAACGACGCATGCATGGTTGTACAACATCGAATGACTACGAACGAGCGGCCGCTTACGAGCGGCTCTGAATCAGGCCCCGAGTGCACTAGTCCCACAGCTGTCTACAAGCAAACCTTCCAAGAAGAAAACAGGGAAGGAAAATATTCTTGTCAAGGCAAGGAAGAATGGAAAGCCCAAGAACAACTCTTTGCAAGTGGACATCGGAGAAAATGGACCAGGAATGGAGCAACCCATGAACGTCCAGAACCAGGAGGAAACACCAGTGATTTATGGACCCGAAGAACTGGACACCTTGGAGCCTCTGGTTTGTACACCTTTGGAAGATGTATCACACTCACCAACTCATCGAAAACTGTCCTTCCAAGAAGATAATGCATGCACATGTAGCTGTGCTAGGATGGTGAGAGACCTCGTGGAAAAAGTTGGTCATCTGGAGGCGAAAATTGACAACTTGAAAGAAGAGCTGAAGGAAGGGCAGAAGGACACCATAGCAGAAACAATGAAAGAAGCAATCCAGCAAAGTAAAGAAGAATGGAAAGAGGCCGCTGCCCAGAGTACCAGGAAGAGACATGACAAGGCAATCCAGTATGAAATGGTCACACCGGATGAATTTGAGCCTGAGGATAACGACGACGATTTCAACTTGGACACTGACCCATTCTTCCACTTGCTAGATATGCACACTACAGTGGCATCAGAGCACTTGGACATGACACCAGTGCCATCATGCAGCCTGCCTCAGTGGGAGAGTACACCAGTGGCATCATATCGCCTGCCTGAACAGTCAGTTGAAGAATCGAGGACAAATAATGCAAGCATGCCTGTACTTTCACCAGGAATGCCTGTCATGTCGAGTACCCCAGCACCACTGACTGTATTTGGAGCACCCTTAACGGATATACCACTGGCTGTAATCAACGTTGACAAGGACAATGAAATTTACAGAGCTGCCAATTGTGAGATGCATCGATATGCACAAGCAATATTTCAAGAACACGTGCCCTATGACCTCTATTGCAACTGGACCAAGCAGGTGAACTTTGATGGCAGTCAGAAGAAAGTGCCAATCCCCAACAATTTAAGAGAAGATATCCTATCAAGATGCCGGAAAAGATTCAGGATTGGAAAAGAAGAACTTACCCGGATAAAAGACACGTTGAATGGGGTGCTGCGCATGCCAAGGAAACATGCATGGAGGACAGTCACACATAGAAGTACAGATCTTCAATCAACAAACACGACTTGATGGGACTTGTCAGAAGACAGGAAGACCCGGTGCCGCCGCTGGCCAGGACTTGGCAGTGGCAGAAGAAAGAAGCGGAGAACAGGAGAGGACTAAAGGGGTGGAAAGCAAAAGAGCTAAAGAAGTTCCCCCCAAAATCCTCTTCCACCATAACAGATAGGCCCTATGTGAGGCCAACAGAACATTAAACCCAACCTACAGTAGACCAACAGGTCTGAAGAGAGGAAGACCCATGTGAAGAAAGAAGCGGAGGACAGGAGAGGACTACGGTGGTGGAAAGCAAAAGGGCTAAACAAGTTCCCCCCCTCAAAGCCTCTTCCACCATAACAGGTAGGCCCTCTGTGAGGCCAACTGTACTGTACATTAATACTGTAGTTTGTTAGGCTGGTGAGATACAGTAGGGCTGATATTAATGTTACAATAGATTAGTGTGACACACTATTAGAGCAGGAAAGGGCCTTGCATGGCATCTCTCTCCTACAGGGACCTCTGTGTGGGATTGAGCAGGACCAAGAACAAGAGTATCTCCGGTGAGTACTGTACCTGTGTGTCTGTCTTTTACTGTCTGTTCATCTCTGCCTATCCTCCTTTCTTCAGGGCGTACAGTGGACCTTGCACTCCGATGCAAGGTAGAGTATGCACCTGGTATAGGTGAAACTCTAGATCTGAGGCCAAAAGTGCCAGTGATGATTTTAACTTAAAAGCATAATCTTTTTGTGTAGTCCTCGGTCTGGTAGGGCGTATCGGTCGGCATTGAGGAAGGACTGTTCTCACGTCATCTCCTTCCTCCTAGGTACTGTACAGTAGTCATGTCTGTGTCCAGCTTGGAACTCCAGGACGTGCCAGCGGCAGAAGAAAGAAGTGGGGGACAGTAGAGGACTATGGGGGTGGAAAGCAAAAGAGCTAAAGAAGTTCCCCCCCTCAAAGCCTCTTCCACCATAACAGGTAGGCCCTCTGTGAGGCCAAATGTACTGTACCGTACATTAATACTGTAGTTTGTTAGGCTGGTGAGATACAGTAGGGCTGATATTAATGTTACAGTAGATTAGTGTGTCACACTATTAGAGCAGGAAATGGCCTTGCATGGCATAGTCTCTCTCCTACAGGGACCTCTGTGTGGGATTGAGCAGGACGAAGAACAAGAGTATCTCCAGTGAATACTGTACCTGTGTGTCTGTCTTTTACTGTCTGTTCGTCTCTGCCTATCCTCCTTTCTTCAGGGCGTACAGTGGACCTTGCACTCCGATGCGAGGTAGAGTCTGCTCCTGGTACTGGTATAATGTACCATAGGTGAAACTCTGGAACTGAGGTCAAAAGTGCCAGTGATGATTTTAACTTAAAAGCCTAATCTTTTTGTGTAGTCCTCAGTCCGGTAGGACGTATCGGTCGGCATTGAGGAAGGACTGTTCTCACGTCATCTCCTTCCTCCTAGGTACTGTACAGTAGTCATGTCAGTGTCTAGCTTGGAACTCCAGGACGTGCCAGCGAAAGAAGCGGGGGACAGTAGAGGACTACGGGGGTGGAAAGCAAAAGAGCTAAAGAAGTTCCCCCCCTCTGTACAGTATGTTACCGTAGGTTAAATAAAAATTGTCATTAATTTATAAAATTGGTGTTTGTACTTTGCAGTACTGGTATGTAATTCAGTCTTTAAGTGCGTCTGAGACCCAACACGTGCATATGTCATTAAAAAGGTACAAAAAGTCAATAACACACAGATGCAGGGGCGTATCTTCCTATTGGTCAGGATTTTCCTCACCAGGGGCACGCTGGCAGATGGGGGTTGCCGCCCACAGACAGATACTGTACAGTATCCCCGTTGCCTGTCCCAGTGATTTCACGGCTGCCCGGCACTTACAGTGGTATACAGTACAGTAGACATACAGTACTGTACACACTGAGGGCTGCATTCAATTTAGGGGTCTATTTACTTTTTTTATCCGATCTCGTCTTTTCACTCCAAGGGGTCTATTTACTGTACTAAGCAGTGTTAGGAGACAGAGTGAAAAGTGATAAAAAAGTGAAAAGTTGCCAGCCAATCAGCTCCCAACTGTAATTTTTCAAACACAACCTGTGAGATGACAGTTGGGAGCAGATTGGTTGGCACCTTTTCACTTTCTTATCATAGACCCATTGGAGTGAAAAGACATGATCAGCTAAAAAAAAGTTTCGCCGATTACGTCATTTCGTCAGGCGGAAAATTATCGCCGTATTCAATTTGAAAGACTTTCCACCTAGGCGTAAAGACAATGCAATGTACAGTAAGACAGTATGCGAAAAAGTTTTGCCTACTGTATGAATAGCAGGCGGAAAAAAGTGGTGAATTCGGGTGCAACGTTGCGGGAAGCTGGGCATGCGCAGTGCTGTGATATTCCACATGCCATGGCATAGCGCTACATGGGTATGGATCTGGACATGCGCCTGAGATACCATACAATGACGTACAGTATTGTAGGACACACTCAAGCGAGGTGCAACCTTGGTATTGCAGGCGACTGTAGTGTAATGGTAAATAATCAAGCCAATACATTACCATCACTTGCACAACCCTTTTGCGGGTTCGAAACTTGGAAGGTTACACTTTAAATTTTTTATTATTATTACACAGTCAAGGCTACACTTTTTTGTCATAAAGTACGGTGACATAGAAATTTCTGGATAATGTATTAGTGAAAATTTAAAGCAAAATAAAATTATACAGTATATATTTTAAAGGTCTCGAACCAGCAGGACAAGAAAATGGTAGATGCAGTAGGGCTAGGCATTAGCCCCCTAGACTACTGCATCTACTGTACTAGAGTCATGGAATCACTAAAATGTCTACAGTAAGTCCGGGACAGTGCCGACAGTGTTGTACTTACAATATTACAGACAACTGGCCATGTGCAGTGCTATGAGACTCAATACACCACAGTGTAGAGCGCGACTAGCAATGCGCTACTGTATATGGTGTATGGAGCAACAAACTACAGTACTGTAGCTGGGCATATCTACAGTACATGTACGGTACAGTACGGTATAATGTATTGAGTTTTGTAAGGGTTGGATAGCAATACTGAACTACAGTACTATAGTGAACATTTAAAAAAAAAAAAAAAATTATCACAGTCTCGAACAGAAGGAGAGAAGTGTAAGCAAGGCGGATCACATAACCCCTTGCCCACAAGTCTCTCCTAGTAAGAATTGCATCTGTCCTCTACAGTACTTTATGTGACATCTACAGTACCGTACGATGAAGTAAGTACTCAGGTGGCTGTAGTGTAGAGGTAAGAAATCAAACTTCTACATTGCAGACATCTGTACAACCCGGTTCCGGGTTTGAAACCTGGAAGGTTAAACTTTTTTTTTCATTATTATTATTAGACAGTCAAGGTTACACTATTTATTTTTTAATATTATTATTACACAGTCAGTGTGTAATATGGAGATCCCACTTTCACTGTGTGTGAATCATGACCCACTATTGTATGATCTTCTATACAGTACGCCATGGCATAGCGCTACAATGGTATGGCTATGGCGCAGGGCCACTGGCAATGCATTGCAACCCCTCCACTGGGCACGCACCAGAGATCCCATTTGTACCGTAACCCCTCGGAGCTGGCTAACAGTCACCATAGCGCCAACTGTGCAGACATTGATGCAATTTTGCAGTTTAAACGTACAGTCAGTTTGTAATGCAGAGACCTCTCTCACAAACAGAGTCAACTATCAGTTACTGAACTCATAAAATCACTAAAGTTTACAAGTCTGGGACAGCATCAACATTGACACAAGTTTGCGCTCTAATGCACAGTCAGTTTGTAATACAGAGACTTCCCTCCCAAACAAAGACCACTACTGTAGCACTTTCTGAAGTCATGAAATGACTATTGTGTATACTGTAAGTACTGTAAGTCTGGGACAGTGCAGAATGGCACAAGTGTGAAAATTCAGCAGTATTGGCATAGCGCTACTTGGTTTATGGCTTGGCTCCACTGGGCATGCGGCACACATTCCATTGTCATTGTAACCCCTCCACTGGGTATGCGCCAACTGAGCTAGCATTGATGCAATTTAGTGGTTTAAACGCACAGCCAGTTTGTAATGCAGAGCCCTCTCTCTTGAACAGAGCCCACTACCAGTTGCTTGTCATAAAAAATCACTATAGTGTCCAAGTCTGGGACAGCGCCGGCATTGACGCAAGTTTGCGTTCTAAGGTACAGTACAGTATGTACAGTAATAAAAAATACAACTTCGCTGTTTGACTCCCGAAGCACTGGGCATGCACTCCACATGTACTGTATTGAATACTGAATATTTTAAGTGAAGATTTTAAAAATAATAATAAAAAAAAAGTATACGGTATTTTCAAGGTCTCGAACCCATGGAACAAGAAGAAGGGAGAAGTGGTGAGACTAGGCATTAGACCACTAGGCTACACGCTTCACCCATTACTAGAGTTCTGTAGTTTGTAAAGTAATGAAACCACGACAATGTCTAAGTTTGGGACAGTGCCCAAAGTATTTACATTTGTGCAAGTGTGATTTCAACTGCACAGTCAGTGTGTAATACAGAGCTTAATGATTTCAAACTTTATTAGACTTTCTTCTACTGCTTTATTATACATTCCTGATTCCATGTGGAAAACGCTGTAATACTGTATAGTGTACCGAATCACCGCTTCTGTCAACCAATCATTGGGCAGTGATACAGAACACACGGCACATTGGAAATCAGATGCATGCACTATGTAGTTTAGGAAAAGTGACACCTGGTGGGCAAAAAGTTGTATTACACGTAATGACTTTTTTCCAGCGTTAGGCTACGCTACATTACTAAACTTTCATTGTGGCGCGAATCATGGCATGGTGTGTGGCGCGCCATGTGTGGCGTTCAAGATAATGCAGTGATGCACCATAATACCTGGTCACATCGGTACTTGGATTTGCAAAGCTGCAGGTGGGCGTCTCATAACATTCTGCGACATTTGCATATTTTTGCACATCCACTGCATACACAGATGCAGCAGCTGCGGCAGCATTAGCTCACAACTCTGAATCAGGCCCTATATGTAAATTTGCCATGGATTTTATATTGATAATTTATATATATATATATATATATATATATATATATATATTACTGTTTTTCTGTGTTTTTGTATTAAGCACAGGAAGCTTTGCACGTTGTGTTTTTTTAACTCAATGATTTGAAATGCAAAAAAGAACAGAAAGTACAACACAGGGACAAAGATAAAATCATCTTATGCTGCCATGGAACCTCCACTTCAGGTGACATACAAAAGTCCATAAACATGTCACGTACACCATTCACTGATTGCCACTCTAGATTCCTACCCGGCTAACGTTTACCATGTCACTTGAGAAATAGTAGTGTACTCTACAATCCTGGCTTGTCTTTGTCTGACAAAGTTATGTATAGCACATGATGCATTGATAGCAGTAACCATCCTTCCTTCATCCATCAGCATTGTTGTCAGGGGAGTCCTCCAGTTCTGCAGTTGTCATGATTATGGCATAATCAAGAGATATTCAAATATAATATATAAATGTAGTCATGATTGCTCCAAACAATGAGTAACTGTGAAGTTACTGGAGCTGATCCAGAATTGCAAGCAGGTCCGTTTTGCAATGAATTTTACTATTTTTCGCACTTCACATACGTCTGTGCTGAGCATGTGCAACTATGAGCATCTACCAGCAATTAAGAGGCGTACTCATCTCAGCTTCACCTTCACTAGTGGCTAAGTGGGTGCAACTGGTGGTAGCTGTGTGTTTGCACATAAGTGCTGTGAGGGTGAGTAGTGGGCATGTAGGCTGAATTGCAGGCTATACAGAATTGAGATGGATCTTTTGCAGCAAGTATAGGGCTAGTGCAAATTTACTCTGATAATAATAATGGCGATAGTAGTTTAACAAACGGATGGATTGGGGAAGTCCGGCATAGATGCCGCCAACTCTAAATACAGGCGGATAGCCACATGTATTTCTGAGGCTGCAGTGTGGCCAATTTGTGTGCAACTCACGAGGACACTGGGCCTCATTCAGAGTTGGATGGAATCGCAGAGCCACATACAAGCAGCTTCACAATTCTGTCCATCTTAATGCAAATGCAGAAGGAGGTGTCAGACACCTCCTTGCTGCATTTGAGAGCACCATCGTAACCATCACGACCGATGGTTTTGATGGTTGCTCCTTTGGTTCAGGCTGTGGGATCTGAAGCTTCTCTTAGTCTGACTGGGTGGTGCTCACTTCAGAAGCCAGGAATCTGCATCCAATGACGCAGACACTGGCCTCATCTCTCCCAGAAAATGGCGGCGACAAGCCCCGGTTTCTGGGAACGGTGATCAGCCACGACCTAACTTCACCGCCCAAATGCCGCAGCATATCAATCATGGCTTTTGGGGGGGGATTGCGAATGTAATCACAGGACCTGTTCTGCACATGAACAGAATGGGACCTGAGCAGGCACAGACCCATAACCATCAGAGATGTACGTTCATCATCAGACACCTCTGAATCAGACAAGTAAACCAGGTGTTAATGGACTCTGAATGTAACAGCCCTGCATTTTGTCACAGAGTAACATTTATGTCTGTAGTCCTGGGGCCCAGTTACTGTACAAGAAAAGATTCTTCACTTTATTAAGTGAAAATTATCTTTTGATCCAATATAGTAGGAATGAAAAAGAAAATCCTAAATAAAAAATTTTCACATTATGAGTTACATTATGAAAGGCCAAGAAGAAATGATCAAAGCCAGGAATCCCTGTGATTTCCCATCAATGCCAGCCAGACGCAAGAAGCCAGCATGAGCGAATGCAATTCCAATGGCAAATCTCTTATTATTTAATCCAAAAGGAAATTACTTTAATTTGTAATACAAACGGAAACCAAACCAGATGTTTTAATTTAAAAATAATCCAAGCGAAATGTTCTTATAATCCACTGGAAAGAGCAAAAACAAATGAGACGACTCAGACTGCTTGCTGCAGAATAATATGTCCACACATACAGTATGGCATTTGTGTTACCCAGTGCCTGGATTCCGGTGGCTGGAACCATTGGGTATGAGCTGGTCGTCTTAGTAGGAATATAGTCAATCACAGTTGGAACCCAATGAACAGAAATTAAAAAGTGTATAGTTAATCACAGCCAAGTTCAGAGCACAATGAGACAGTGCAGATATGAAAGAGTTCTTAGTCAAATACAGCCAAGTTTGGTACATAAAGGCTGGACAGAACAACAGAGATGGGCACAGCCTGAAATGTAGTCAGGTGTAGCCAAAGTTCCATACTCATTGGAGAGAAACTAATATCAAAAGCAAGCAGGATATCACAAAGAACACAAGCATGCTCATGTTCATATTGGGCAAGTAATTTCCTGCAGCTTTCCTGCCGCTATGAGTGTCAGAAGAAGATCACCACATTGACCCACTAGTGATGCCAGATATACTGCTTTGTTCAAGTTGACTGCAACTGTAATGCACATTCATGCAAAGGTGGCTCTATCCAAGCCTTACACTGTGACATTATTAGGTGAGGTCAACTGCTCCAACCCTGTGCATGGAGCTCCAATGCCATCATCAAATTCTTGGTTACTGAAGTGATACCTGACATTTGTTGTTGAAGCTTCCTTTATCTCGGCACTCTCTGTGTGCCATTTCTGCCATCCTGTTTGGCTATGATATTGCTTGTGTCCTTTCACTGTACAGCTGCTAATTGTACTTAGACTCCCTGACAATCTGAACTTCCTCCAATACTACTGTTATACATTTCACTGTTCATAGTTGTATTCCTTGAAATCTATCCGGACAGATATTGCGTGCTCCAAACCTGGTACTGTTCTCCCGTACCTATAATCTTTGTTTATACTTCCTGCAGTCCAGCTTTCAGGAACCTAATTGTTAGAGCTGTGGCTGACTAGATAACCTGGGGGAGATGTATCAATCCTTGGAGAAATATTAAATGAAGACTGATAAAATACCAACCAACCAGCTTCTAACTGCCATCTTACAGGCTGTGTTGGAAAAATGACAGTTAGGAGTTAATTGGTTGGTACGTTATCTATCTCCACTTTATCTCTCTCCAAGGTTTTATACCTCCCCCGTGGTGCCTTAGGGCTCATGATTACACAGACAAGTCAACAGGATAGATATAATGGTATCATCACTATGCGTTGATTATAACAATGCAATGCATTACACCCATATACTGTAGCAGTAAATAGTAAGTTATTGATCTCTAGGCCAATTACCACAATGCTGGTTCTGATCTTACACACACTGTGGTCCAACAGGGGGGTGTTCTGTAAGAGAGCAGAACAAGAAGAGAAAAACCTCTTTTTGGGGGCACACTTTCTTGTTAAAATATAACTTTTATTTAGATTTTTATTAAAAAGATATGTATATATTAAATAAATCCACAATTATGTTCTCCCTAATAGGGTGAACTAATTAAATTTGTATCCCTCCCTAATTGATATTTAAAATATTCAAAAATAAGAAAATTGAAAAATTAGCTTCAGTATTTGTGCTTCAGGCAAAGATATCTATATCTATATACTCTTATGTCTAGGTTCTGATAAATACAGATAGTATACAGTATATAATATATAATATAATGAGTATTAGACAACAATCAAAGTGTATACTTAAGGATTATTAGAAGAGTATCAACTAATTGTCCTATGTATACCTTTATAAAACAGTAAAATAGGGGGGTGGGGGAAAGAAGAAAGAAATTCTTAAACTTTTACTCTTAAAGCAATCTCTACAAATTATTTAGAGCATTTTTTCCAAAGAAAACTGATCGTTGTACTGCACATAGAAAGCATATACTGCATACTTACTGCAGCATAAAATAACCATTTATATTGCACAAAAGACCTGGCATTACATAAGAAAACATGTACTGCACATTCACTGTAGCATCACTTACTGTACCATAAAATGGCCATTTTATATTAAAGAATTTGAATCTCCTTTTATGTGCTAAGTACCATCTGTTGTGTATGTGTCTTTGAGTCTACTGGTTTCCTTGATAGAATAATAGGAGCTGACCAATGTTACTAAAGGAGAATGTCTATCGTACATACTTCTCACATTAACCCATTCCATGCTTTTATAATGGAAATGATGGGTGTTGTAAGATAACTGCCTTCCATTTCCCACATAATCCCTTGAGAGTGCTGGTAACTGATGTGCTCTTATATGGTTATGGATCAGCATGTCTTACCTTTACATGGTATCAAATGGCAACATTTCAAAAGCAAACATAACAACATAACGTCACACAATGCATAACACTCGTATGCGGTCGAACAGGGGCGCCAACCAATAGAGGGCGCACCCCTCTCAGCCATTCCCGATTTTAGCGGGACAGTCCCGTTTTTCGGGCACTGCCCCGCTGTTCCACCCATGGAATGAAGTGTCCCTCGGGCGGTCGGGATGTTGGGCACCTCAACCGCCGCAGCTGTGCGGCAATGCCGGCCCCTGGGAACACGAATGTATGCCACGCGCATGCAGGGAGAGAACGGGGGGCAGCCCAGCTACTGACATAGTGCTGGGCTCACCCCAGCCTGACATTAAATGGGAGGCGTGCCATATAGACATGCCCCCAAATAAGCGTCATTTAGGGAGTGTCCTATGGTAATTAGGCCAAGTCCCCTTTTCGGTCACGCGAGATTTGGGGCGTCTGGATACCTATAGCTTGACTATACTGTATGTGTTGTCCTTAATTAATAGCAGTAATGTGCCTGTCCAGTTCTCACCAATCCTGATGTAAATATTCCTTAGTAACAAGTCCATTAATGTCACTGAAATTATGCTCTTCGTATAGAATGTACATCTGGTGTCACAACTGCATCATTTAAAGCTTGACATGCAGTGGTGGAGTATGTGGTGTCATATTCCAGGTTTTTTAACTGAAGAGATGTCATTGTGTTATGCCCTGGACCTATAGGTGTTCTCACCAGTGTTTAGCCTTGGAACTCTGACCCTTTAGGTTTTTGCAGTTTCTCCTGTTCCTTGTTCAGTTAATCTCTAGTTAATTGCCTTTAATTCATGAGGTTATCTTCAGTATCCTCATGCCTAGAACCTCCTTTCCGAGTCTTCAGCTTCACTCCTTTGGCCATCACCTGTGTACCTGGATTCACTGACATTTCATTGATAGTTCCCCAATACTTCTGTGCTAAAGTTAGCTCATACATGGTGATGCTGGTCATATCTGTTGCATGTGGCACCACAACCTACATGGCTTTAGTAGCAAAGCTCATATCTCATTGTGGGTGTCCTTGGTGGAAACCTGCCGCATATTAGACTGTGCGACTTCATAGCCAGTATAGCCAGTATCGCCAAACCAAACTGACCACATCAGGTCCATTATATTCCTGTGTGTTTCTAATACAGTGCAGTTGCAAATCTCAAAATGTAATTATCAACCTTAGCAAAGACTCCCCTCTGTAATGTGTTTCTTTTTTACTCACTTTATCTACTTTGCATAAAATAATGCATGGCAATAGTTGTAAATGGTGGCTTACTTACTGGCCTTCTAGAACAACAGGTCTAGCAATCATTGTATTATTATTCATACCAATTTATTTACATTTTTCATGTAATTTAGCTGCAACTATTCCATTATAGCTTTACCATTCATCCTCTTATTCTTCTTCTGAATTGGACATTTCTCCCTAGTATAATGATGAAGCAATATATTTATTTTATGCCCATCTGCTTTATCAGTAATAATTTCCAATATTTCTCTAATAACAACATGTGTTCTTTTAAGTCAGCTATTTCCTCCAACATTTTCTGGCATTCAGATAATGCTATTTTTTTTTTCAAGTCATCAAGGACCTGGAACGCAGTTGCAAGCATCCATCCTAGCTCACCTGCTGGTGTCAGCTGTTTTTATAGGCACATGTGTTGCACTATCCTTTAACTCCAGCCATACTGTTGGCACAGACCATTGATATAACATCTCTGGCCATGGTCATCTGAGCTCTGGAACTCAGCCAACCTGGAATGCGGCCTCTAATCACCAAACTAACCAAAAACTATTGAAAACGTGTTGCTTATCACACTCTTGTTGGAAGGCATTATCAGAAGCTGATTTTGCAGCTAAGTACTGTAGGTGATTAAACATTGACTTAAGCTTTTTTCCATTCCATTCCATGAAACAGTTATTCTGCATTGTATTTGAAATTCTGCATTTCATAAACTTTAAATGTTATACTGTCCACTGCCGAAAGGGCGTACAATGGGCACATGAGCATCAGAATCAGACCATGGAGCAAGGGATAATCAAATAAAGAAAAAGGAAAAGGGAAGAGAGGAGAACTCACCGCACAGGTAACAATAACACCATTTATGTCATGTATAAATTGAAAGTTATTATTAGATATTAATCAGCCAAAACTTGAAAGATAAGGGTGGCGCTATATCCACAATATTACCATAAACACGTATGTGTAAGTTATAGAAGTTGTGGTGGTGCTGCTCAGAGTAAACAGATACAGAACACGAAAAGGGGGAAAAAAGGTCCTAAGACCAAATCCAAGACTCTATAGTGGAGCACTCTTATAGCTAATCAATATAAATAAAATATTACTTTTATTA
The DNA here is from genome assembly GCA_031769625.1 of Taudactylus pleione. Taxonomy (NCBI): domain Eukaryota; kingdom Metazoa; phylum Chordata; class Amphibia; order Anura; family Myobatrachidae; genus Taudactylus; species Taudactylus pleione. The sequence continues at coordinate 9,371,149 of JAUIMM010000038.1, forward strand.
TGTATTAAATATAAAATTGGACTAACATAACATACAAACACTGAACATTATGAAGAGAAAAGGGTGTAAGGGAGAAACGTATTTATCCCTGTGAAGACGGCGAAATGAGAACACGAAAAGGGGGAAAAAAGATCCTAAGACCAAATCCAAGACTCTATAGTGGAGCACTCTTATGGAGCAAGGGAAGCAGGTGGCTTGGTCTGATAAATTTTTATTTGACATCGTGTGGACAGTCGGGTGCATGTTTGCATTTATCCGAGGAAGAGATGGGACCAGCATGCACTATAGCAATAAGGCAAGCTGGCAGAGGCAGTGTGATGCTCTGGGCAATGTTCTGCTGGGAAACCTTGGGTCCTGGCATTCAAATAGATGTTACTTTGACATGTACTATCTACCTAAACCTTGTTGAAGACCAAGACCAACGGTGTTCCATGATGGCCCCCTGCCATACTACAAAAATTGTTCTGGAATGGTTTGAGGAACACGACAAAAAGAGATCAAGGTGTTGACTTCCAAATTCCCCAGATCTCATGCGATCAAGCATCTGTGGGAAGTGTCATGGAGGCTCCACCATACATTTTACAGGATTTTAAGGATCTACTGCTAACGTCCTGACACGAGATACCACAGGACACCTTCAGAGGTCTTGTGCATCGATGGGTCAGAACTATTTTGGCAGCACGAGGGGGGCGAACACAATATTGGGCAGGTGGTTTCAATGTTATGGCTGATCCATGTACAGTATATACAGTATATTGATATCTACCTATCTAGTATCTACCTGTCTATCTATGTATCTATCTATGTGCGTATATATATATATATATATATACGCAGCATGGTAATCAGGAAACAGAAATATAAAATAACAAACAACCTATCCCTCTCTTAGGGCACTAGCTCACTTCTTGAACCCTCTCTATCAAGGTGCAGCTAGTCTGCCAATAAAGTCACTACCTGCTTCTCAGCAGGACTATTGCCGGCTCCAGCCTGGCTTGAGTTGGCTGCCACAGCTATACAAACGCCATCAGTCTTGGTGACCTTCCCTGTATCCTCCAGGTATAAAGTAGGCCCTGGCTTCCTCCCAGCTGCTTCAATGTTACACAGTCTGAGAGGTTTATGGTCCCCCCCTGCCTCCTGCAAGGTCCAGACACAGGCCTCCTGAGCTCTCTCCACAAGGCACCCACAGGTGTGTCACAACTCAGTATGGGAGGATCTCTCCAATCCCACACAGAATCTGCTGCTCACCAACGCCATCTCTGGTGATACTGCCAAAATATATAAATATATATATTGCTGCAAGTTCCTTCTGCTCTGTGATGATGTTTGGATTACAATCATAACAAAAATCTCAGGGGGAATTCCCAGCGGGACACTCAGGGCCAAATTCCACCTGGTCCCATTTTCAACACCCAAGTGCGGAATTAGATAAATATTCCAGGGAATAGTTTTGACAACTTCTCTCATGTGTAGGTAAAATTAAGCAGCGAGCAGAACAAACACTATTGTAGTAAGTGCCAAATATTCTCTGCAGATGACAAATATGCAATAACAATTATTGTCTAGCTTGTTTCAATCTGCTACAGTATGTAAATTCAAACTGACAGTTCTGTTTCACATTCACAATGTCAACTGTAGCAGAATCAAAACTGTCTGTAATATTTTCAACTAAGCCAAAATGAAATACTTATGATCACACCTGCACTGATAACAAACATTACATGCAAATATAAAACACGGGTCTTTGATTTATAGATAATTAATCTGTAGATACTGTATACACCAGCCAATCAGCTCCTAACTGCCGTGTCACAGGCTGTGTTTGAAAAATGACAGTTAGGAGCTGATTGGCTGGTACTTTATCTCTGTTCACTTTCTCTCCATCCAAGGCTTAGTAAATAGACCCACTAATCAGGAGAACTGGGTTTTCAGAACATGATATTCTCAAGCAAATTGCTTTACCCTTGATAACAAGGTTTTCCATTAATTTGGAGTGGAGTATTAAATGTTCAGTCACATTTTTTGTTTCTTGTATTGAGGAACACATGTGTCAAAACTTGGGCCCTCATTCAGAGCCGGACACTCTGAGCAGAGTGCTCGCTCTGAATGAGGGCCGTCCTCCATAAAAATGGAGCGTCCTCCTGGACGCTCGTATAGCTGTAGGTCACCACCCACAGCTCATACGAGTGTGCAGGATGATGGTCGCGATGGTCTTGACCTTCGCGACCATCGCCAGTGCGACCAGAAGCCTGTGGTCGGGGTTTTCGACCACAAGCCCTGGAGTGATTTTGGCTCTATCAGAGCCAAAATCACTCCCACTGACATCACTAGTGATGTCAGTGGGGCCGGCTTCTGACGGTAGGCGTTCCCTTGGGAACGCCTCCGTCAGGCAGGCACGCCCCCGGCATGCCCACCAAAGGGGGCGTGCTGTCAATCAACATCGACAGCACGCCCCCTTTGATCAGACACAACGAGCGAAGGAAAGTCCTTCGCTCGTCGCGTCTGGCGCATGCGCACGACGGAGCTCCCTCCGTCGTGCGCATGCGCAGTGCACACCATCGACCCACTTGCGAGCGGACAGCCGCTTGCGAGTGGGTCTGAATGAGGCCCTTGGACTGAAGCCCTGGGCGGAAGGAATGTCTGTATCTTTGTGTCATTAGCAATGATATATGGCTATGTATACTGCTTTGATGTCTTGCGCATGCACTGATACTGAGAGCATGCACAGTACAACTGTGTAGATAAACTTTAGTTATTTTATCGATAGTCACAGTGCTTTGAGCCTTAGGCCTGATCATCTCTCTCCATCTCCCGAGACACGCATGAACACAAGGAGCATACATAAATGTAGTACTATGAAGTCATTACTTTGATAATACAGAGAATATTACTACTGATTATATTATTATTTCTGTTTCTAATGCTAATGCTGTAAATATACTGTAAATTGCTGGCCATACATTACTTTGATATACTGTATATATGGATATATAATACCTTGCCAACATACTTTTTGATTATCCTTTCCATGAGAATCCGCAGGGGGGGAATTGGAAAGATCCGATTGGATCCCTCTCAGGGAAGGCATCCCGAAAAGAGGCCCATAGGCTTCTATTGGGTTACGCCACCTGAAGATGGCGTTATCCACCGGGACCAAGCACTGTGAACACATTGCATTCTGGTGCTTAGTACATATGGGGGAATGCGGCAAAACCCCCGAAAATGCAGTTTTACTTCATTTGTCCCTTTAGTACATCCCATCCTATATGCAAAAACTTCCAGCTGCTAATTTTCTAATCTATTCCCAAAAAAACAATTGAGCAAAGTATATTTGTTTACAGGAGCAGAACTAGTTTCTCACTCCTGTTTCACAACTTCAACACTCAAAAGCCTGTGTCTGGCGAACTGTCTGGCGAATTGTGGGAGGTTGTGTCACTGGTCAGGCTGTAGTGTCTGTGGCATGATACTACTGGAAGGGATGTTTCCCCATTACTACCTACCAGTAGTGGCACCTGGGGAAGAGAAGTTGGAGGAGCGGGCTGAGCCAGATATTCAGGAGGCAGGAGGAACAGGATTGCTCATGATGTAAGGTGGCTGGTAACTGGGGAGGGGCCAGCCACCAGGACGTATATCTCTACTATATCTATGTAGGGGGCCCCAAATACTGTAAACTATAGCAAAAAGAAAAACACTGCATCAAGCAGCTGGCAGTGCCATCCGTCTCTGCATGGGAGCAAGGGGCCGTCTCAGCTGCAGCTGCCTGCTGCCTGTGAGCTGCTGCTCACTTGTAAAGTGCAATGTCCGCAGTATAGACCAGGTAGATAGGCCAGCAGTTTCTTTTACTGGGTATCTGGGGAAAATTGCGCCAGGGCCCAGTTTATGTATCCCCTTAGTACCCCCTGTCCCCGAGCTTGTTGACAATGCAAAGCCTATAACCTCTAGTACACATTGAGTGAAATTTAAAGAAAAAGACTGTATACTACACCTCTCAGGTCAGCTCAGTTGTGCTGGGCGTTTCAAGCCAAATGGCGTATAGACACCAGGTGTATGAGGACACAGCTTCCATGTAAAATCCTTTAGTAGTGAACTTTCTGTGTTTTGTTTTAGTCAACCAGAAGTCAAATTAGATTCCTCCTCCCCAGTCTCCATGAAATATATGACACTGTGCAGTGAGAAACTTAAATGAGGAAGAAAGCAAAACAATTGTACATTTTACTTTCCTGTACAATATATGAAAAATAGACCTTATTTATTCCACTGAAACAAAATATTCCTCCATCCATGTTTAGATAAGTAAGAGCAATTATTTTGTTATATACCTTATAAAGCCATGCCACTGACTAACAGGCCAATTTTTGGGGCATATCATAAGAGTGTTTAAGGGATGGTTGTGTGGCAAACAATGTAAATAACAGTGTTACTACGGTAGCAGCTTTTGCACGCATCTGGGCTAATTTCCAAGAGAGCAATATAATCAGGAAAGTCAAGATTATTTAATATAGTTGCTGAGCACTTGGATAGAAGTCCAGCTTAAGTACTACAAGAAATTAGCTTTGGTCACAAACATTATAGAGCTGATGGCAACGTAACAAAAATAGGCAGTATGAAAGATTTAGTCCAGGACATTGTCTTCTTAGCATGTGCTACTGTGCTTGGATTTCCTTCACTATACTCCTAATAGGAATCACATATTTAGCAAACCTGTAATTGATTTGCATAAAATAAGTCTGTAAAATATCTTCAGGTGATGTGAACATTGCAGATCAAAGAACATGGAAATGGTATGTCACACTGTGGTAAAGCCAGTGATCCTACACTTGAAAACCATTAGACTTTGTAGCTCCGTAATGAGCTAATCTTGTATCTCTGCATCCATCGCCTTCGGTTTCCTTTGAACTTAGGAATCATAGACATCACTGAGAAGAGTTGTGCAATCTTTAACTCTGTGGTTTCCATAGACAACATTGCTGTGATGGGTTGGTCATTAAAGAATGAATGTTTTCATCTCTACATGTACTAAAGAGTACCTTCATCTGTAATATAAATAAGCATTCAATTATTATCTGAACAGACAATCTGTAGCTTTTGCTGTGTGTTAAAGAGCTGTATAGTTCTAAAACTTCGCCATAGATATCTGCCAAAAGTCCTCATCCGATAGTATTAGTGTGTGAACAGCCCATGAACTCATAGAGGTATGCTTACTGTAATCATGAGAACGTGTTTTCAATAAACAAGTCCACAAGCTTTCATAGCACTGGCCCAAATGATCACATACAGTAAGGGTCACTATTTGCCTTGTGGGTGGTGTCTGAGAGGCGTGTCATAAACCTGACTTACATCCAAATGTAAACGAGGCCAAAGGCAGATAGTAAGATCTATTTTTTGATGAAAACACAGTGATATATTACAGAAAATGCATGTAGCCATAGGGATCATTGTGCCTTATAACAAATGTAGGGAAATTATACTAATGATCCCATTTGAATGTAAATATCTCTGTTTATTTTTATATATAACAGATTCATAATGGGAGTAAGGTAGAAGCAGGGAGATTGCTAGGCTCTTCAGGGAGACAGGTAGATTACTACTGTTTCAGGGGGTGAGATGCACTAACACCTAGCAGTACTTACCGCCGGACACCGCCTCCCTGCTGATCGCATATACACTAACATATGCGATCAGTAGCACAAAGGACAGCTCTTCTGATAAGAGCTGTCCTTTGTGATCTGCCCTGCGCCATGGACTTCCGGGTTTATGACCCGGTAGTCCATCTGCGTATGCGCAGAGTGAAGTGACGGCCGCGGGGCATGCTGCAAGGGATCCGACCGGATCTCTCATAGCAGCGCGATGCGGTAGAAGCCCATAGGCATCGGAGCCCGGCGGTCAGGAGATTGATGCATACGGAAAATGCAGTAAACAGGGGTTTTACCGCATTTTCCATTTAGTGCATCCCGGCCAGGGAGTCTTCCTGACAATCAGGGAGAGTTGGCAAATATGTCTCTACCACACCAGGCTTCTGTGGGTGAACAGCAAAAGGGTGTCCCTGCACGTGAATATGTGAATAACATAAAAAGACATGTATCGCAGGTGCAGCAGTGAAACCGTGTACAGTTACCTGGGTTGAAATGAATGGCTGTCTGACCTTGTATAATAAAGGGCGTAGATCTCCAAACGTAAGCTGGGTACACACTATATGATACTGTATATTGGGCAATCTTCAAAGGCGATGTATTGCAACGACCATCATATAGTGTGTACACTCGATTCATGGTCTTATGGATTGTGTGGTCACATCATCCTATCAGATGTGCTGCAAGTCGAGCTTACAATCTATGAGCCTGATTCAGAGATATACGCAAACACGATGGTTTGCATACATCTCTGATTGGTTGTTAATCGGTGCAAGTATGCCAATACTGTACATGTGCCTTTCAGAGTATGCGAGATCGCACACAGTGCTCGCCATTTAGGGGCGTTGAAGGAGCGATAATAGAGACCATTTTACAAAATGGGGGCGTCAACCCTGTTTAATAGGCGTGCTGAGGCTAAGGTCTGCGTCTTCCAATACAGATTTTCTGCCCCCTGGCAGATGAGTTCCGGCAGCCATTGTGAGTAAGCAGCCGATGGCTGCCGATGGTGATCCGATGCTGCATCTTTGAATACAGCACTCAGATCTGCAATTCCAGCAGTGGCCGTCTTTTCACTTCAGATGTCTATGGCAGCATTACCAAAACTTTGCATGCTGTTACACAGGGCCGTAGCTAGGGTAGTGCGGCCAGTGCCATCGCACAGGGCACCACAGGTCAGGGGGCGCTGTTTGGGCCTGTAAAATTTCTGTTGATTATCATTCTTACTAGGGGTGTGCACCGGCCACTTTTCGTGTTTTGTGTTTTGGTTTTGGATCTGGATCTTTCTTCGTGTTTTGGATCTGGATTGGTTTTGCCAAAACCACCCTTCCGTGTTTTGGGTTCTGGGTTTTGTGTTTTGGATCTGTATTTTTTTTTTAAAAAGCATAAAAACAGCTAAAATCACAGAATTTGTTGGTTTCTCTGCTCCTATGCTATTATTAACCTCAATAACCTTAATTTCCACTCATTTCCAGTCTATTCTGAACACCTCACACCTCACAATAGTGTTTTCATGTCCAAAAGGTTGCACCGAGGTAGCTGGATGACTATGCTAAGCGACACGAGTGGGCGGCACAAACACGTGACCCATCTAGGAGTGACACTGCAGTGGCAGACAGGATGGCAGTTAGAAAAACTAGGCCCCAAACTGTACATAATGCAAAGAAAAAAAAGAAGTGCAAGATGGAATTGTCCTTGGGCCCTCCCACCCACCCTTATGTTGTATAAACAGGACATGCACACTTTAACAAATCAATCATTTCAGCGCCAGGGTCTGCCACACAACTGTGGCTGAAATGATTGGTTCGTTTGGGCCCCCACAAAACAAGCTGGCAATTAATGTGTCCCTGCACAAACTGGCTCTACGGAGGCAAGATGTCATCCTCATCCTCCTCATCCACCGATTCCTCACCCTCTTCAGTGTGTACATCCTCATCCTCACAAAGTATTAACTCGTCCCCACTTGAATCCACCACCACAGGTCCCTCTGTACCTTCTGGAGGCTGGTCTCCCTGGAAGAGCTGATAATTCATTTTGATGAACATCATCTTCTCCACATTCTGTGGAAGCAACCTCCTACGCCTTTCGCTGACAAGGTTCCCGGCTGCACTAAACACTCTTTCGGAGTACACACTGGAGGGGGGGCAACTCAGGTAAAATAGAGCCAGCTTGTACAGGGGCCTCCAAATTGCCTCTTTTTCCTGCCAGTACAGGTATGGACTGTCTGACATGCCTACTTGGATGCTGTCACCGATGTAATCCTCCACCATTCTGTCAATGGTGACAGTATCATATGCAGTGACAGTAGACATGTCAGAAATTGTTGCCAGGTCCTTCAGTCCGGACCAGATGTCCAAACTTGGTCCTGCCTGCCCTGCATCACCGCCAGCGGGTTGCTTAGGATACCTAAGTTTTTTCCTGGCAGCCCCAGTTGCGGGAGAAAATGAAGAAGGAGCCGTTGACGTGTCACGTTCCGCTTCAGCTGACAGTGTGTTCACCAGCAGGTCTTTGCACCTCTGCAGGCTTGTGTCGGCCGGAAAGAGAGACACCACATAGGCTTTAAACCTAGGATCAAGCACGGTGGCCAAAATGTAGTGGTCTGATTTCAACAGATTGACCACCCTGGAATCCTGGCAAAGCGAATGAAGGGCTTCATCCACAAGTCCCACATGCCGAGCAGAATCGCTCCGTCTTAGCTCCTCCTTCACTTTCTCCAGCTGCTTCTGCAAAAGCCTGATGAGGGGAATGACCTGACTCAAGCTGGCTGTGTCTGAACTGACTTCACGTGTGGCAAGTTCGAAGGGCTGGAGAACCTTGCACAACACGGAAATCATTCTCCACTGCGCTTGAGTCAGGTGCATACCCCCTCCTTTGCCTATGTCATAGGTGGATGTATAGGCTTGTATGGCCTTTTGCTGCTCCTCCATCCTCTGAAGCATATAGAGGGTTGAGTTCCACCGCGTCACAACCTCTTGCTTCAGGTGATGGCGGGGCAGGTTCAAGAGTGTTTGCTGGCGCTCCAGTCTTCGGCACGCAGTCGCTGAATGGAGAAAGTGGCCAGAAATTTTTCGGGCCACCCAAAGCGTCTCCTGCATGCCCCTGTCGCTTTTCAGAAAATTCTGCACCACCAAGTTTATTGTGTGAGCAAAACATGGGACGTGCTGGAATTTGCCCAGATGTAATGCCCGCACAATATTGGTGGCGTTGTCAGATATCACAAATCCCCAGGAGAGTCTAAGTGGGGTAAGCCACTGGGCGATGATTTCCCTCAGTTTCTCTAAGAGGTTGTCGGCGGTGTGCCTCTTACTGAAACCGGTGATACACAGCGTAGCCTGCCTTGTAACGAGCTGGCGTTTCTGAGATGCTGCTACTGGTGACGCTGCTGCTGTTGCTGCATAAGGTGATACATCTACCCAGTGGGCTGTCACAGTCATATAGTCCTTAGTCTGCCCTGTTCCACTTGTCCACATGTCCGTGGTTAAGTGGACATTGTGTACAACGGCATTTTTCAGGACACTGAGGACACTTTTTCTGACGTTTCTGTACAGTCTCGGTATCGCCTGCCTAGTGAAGTGGAATCTAGACGGGATTTGGAACCGGGGACACACTACCTCCATCAATTGTCTAAATCCCACTGCACTAATGGCGCATACCGGACGCACGTCTAACACCAACATAGCAGTCAAGGCCTCAGTTATACGTTTTGCTTCAGGATGACTGCTGTCGTACTTCATCCTCCTCGCTAAGGACTGTTGGAGGGTCAATTGTTTAGTAAAAGTAGTGGTGTTCCTACTTCCTCTCTGGGATGATGAACGACTCCCAGCAGCAGCAACAGCAGCAGCGGCAGCAGTAGGCGTAGCAATGCAGGATCCTCCAGAGGAATCCCGGATAGGAGAGTCAGTCATGCCAGTGACATGGCCTGCAGGACTACTTCCGATCCTGACTAAGGAGGAAATTGACGAGGAGGGAGTTGACGGTGTGGTTTGCAGGCGCTTGGATACAACAGGACAACGGGATTTAGGTGTCCCTGGACTGCTTACGGTCTTAGCCAAAGTTTCTGAACTTGACAGTAACTTTTTATGAACGCGCTGCAGGTGCCGTATAAGGGAGGATGTTCCTAGGTGGTTGACGTCCCTACCCCTACTTATTTCACCTTTACATATGGTACATATGGCAAGACAGTTGTTGTCCGGATTTGGATAGAAATATTGCCAGACCAAAGAGGTGGAATGTTTGGTCTTCTGCCCAGGCATGACCGTGATGGGCTTTTTCATCCCACGGACAACAACTGTCTCCCCCGGAGCCTGATTTAAACAAACCACATCACCATCAGAATCCTCCTCGCCAACTTCCTCCTCAGCGCCAGCTACACCAGTATCCTCATCCTGTTGTACTTCAACAGTGACATCTTCAATTTGCATATCAGCAAGTGGACTGTGGGTGCTCCTTTCAGCACTTGCAGGGGGCGTGCAAATGGTGGAAAGAGCCACCTCTTCCCGTCCAGTGCTGGGAAGGTCAGGCATCGCAACCACCACCACACTTGGACTCTCCTTGGGGATTTGTGATATCTTCTTAGAAAGCACAGTTCTTCGCTGTGCTTTTGCCAGCTTAACTCTTTTGATTTTTTTAGTGGGAGGAGGGCTTCCATCGTCATGTGAAGCTGAACCACTAGTCATGAACATACTAGGGATCGACCTTAGCCGTTCCTTGCCACTCCGTGTCGTAAATGGCATATTGGCAAGTTTACGTTTCTCTTCAGCTGATTTAAATGTCTTTTTCAAGGTCATTTTCCTGAACTTTGCCATTTGGGATGTATGTGCCCTCTACTATGACATTGGGCATCGGCCTTGGCAGACGACGTTGATGGCATGTTATCGTCTATGTCATGACTAGTGGCAGCAGCTTCAGCACTAGGAGGAAGTGGTTCTTGATCTTTCTCTATTTTATTTTTATCGGAGAAAGTTTGGTCCTCCATTTATGTTATATCGATTTGATATATACGTGCGGCTAAACACAGAAAATAATTTTTTTTTTGGTTTGGACTGGAGTGTACTTTGGGGGTTACAGCACCCTTTAACGGTCAAGCCAGCCGGCCCTTATGACACAGGCGCACTCTTGGCACTACTTTGTTGATGCACGTGCGGCTACTGCGCACACAATTCACAAACACAGAAAATAATTTTTTTTTTGGTTTGGACTGGAGTGTACTTTGGGGGTTACAGCACCCTTTAATTGTCAAGCCAGCCGGCCCTTTACTTATGACACAGGCGCACGCTTGGCACTACTTTGTTGATGCACGTGCGGCTACTGCGCACACAATTCACAAACACAGAAAATAATTTTTTTTTTGGTTTGGACTGGAGTGTACTTTTGGGGGTTACAGCACCCTTAACGGTCAAGCCAGCCGGCCCTTTACTTATGACACAGGCGCACGCTTGGCACTACTTTGTTGAAGCACGTGCGGCTACTGCGCACACAATTCACAAACACAGAAAATAATTTTTTTTTTGGTTTGGACTGGAGTGTACTTTCGGGGGTTACAGCACCCTTAACGGTCAAGCCAGCCAGCCCTTAACTTATGACACAGGCGCACGCTTGGCACTACTTTGTTGATGCACGTGCGGCTACTGCGCACACAATTCACAAACACAGAAAATAATTTTTTTTTGGTTTGGACTGGAGTGTACTTTCGGGGGTTACAGCACCCTTTAACGGTCAAGCCAGCTGGCCCTTTACTTATGACACAGGCGCACGCTTGGCACTACTTTGTTGATGCACGTGCGGCTACTGCGCACACAATTCACAAACACAGAAAATAATTTTTTTTTGGGTTTGGACTGGAGTGTACTCTCGGGGGTTACAGCACCCTTAACGGTCAAGCCAGCCGGCCCTTTACTTATGACACAGGCGCACGCTTGGCACTACTTTGTTGATGCACGTGCGGCTACTGCGCACACAATTCACAAACACAGAAAATAATTTTTTTTTGGTTTGGACTGGAGTGTACTTTCGGGGGTTACAGCACCCTTTAACGGTCAAGCCAGCCGGCCCTTTACTTATGACACAGGCGCACGCTTGGCACTACTTTGTTGATGCACGTGCGGCTACTGCGCACACAATTCACAAACACAGAAAATAATTTTTTTCTTGGTTTGGACTGGAGTGTACTTTCAGGGGTTACAGCACCCTTAATGGTCAAGCCAGCTGGCCCTTTACTTATGACACAGGCGCACGCTTGGCACTACTTTGTTGATGCACGTGCGGCTATTGCGCACACAATTCACAAACACAGAAAATAATTTTTTTTTGGTTTGGACTGGAGTGTACTTTCGGGGGTTACAGCACCCTTTAACGGTCAAGCCAGCCGGCCCTTTACTTATGACACAGGCGCACGCTTGGCACTACTTTGTTGATGCACGTGCGGCTACTGCGCACACAATTCACAAACACAGAAAATAATTTTTTTTTTGGTTTGGACTGGAGTGTACTCTCGGGGGTTACAGCACCCTTAACGGTCAAGCCAGCCGGCCCTTTACTTATGACACAGGCGCACGCTTGGCACTACTTTGTTGATGCACGTGCGGCTACTGCGCACACAATTCACAAACACAGAAAATAATTTTTTTTTGGTTTGGACTGGAGTGTACTTTCGGGGGTTACAGCACCCTTTAACGGTCAAGCCAGCCGGCCCTTTACTTATGACACAGGCGCACGCTTGGCACTACTTTGTTGATGCATGTGTGGCTACTGCGCACACAATTCACAAACACAGAAAATAATTTTTTTCTTGGTTTGGACTGGAGTGTACTTTCGGGGGTTACAGCACCCTTAATGGTCAAGCCAGCCGGCCCTTTACTTATGACACAGGCGCACGCTTGGCACTACTTTGTTGATGCACGTGCGGCTACTGCGCACACAATTCACAAACACAGAAAATAATTTTTTTTTTGGTTTGGACTGGAGTGTACTTTTGGGGGTTACAGCACCCTTAACGGTCAAGCCAGCCAGCCCTTTACTTATGACACAGGCGCACGCTTGGCACTACTTTGTTGATGCACGTGCGGCTACTGCGCACACAATTCACAAACACAGAAAATAATTTTTTTTTTGGTTTGGACTGGAGTGTACTTTCGGGGGTTACAGCACCCTTAACGGTCAAGCCAGCCAGCCCTTTACTTATGACACAGGCACACGCTTGGCACTACTTTGTTGATGCACCTGCGGCTACTGCGCACACAATTCACAAACACAGAAAATTATTTTTTTTTGGTTTGGACTGGAGTGTACTTTCGGGGGTTACAGCACCCTTTAACGGTCAAGCCAGCCGGCCCTTTACTTATGACACAGGCGCACGCTTGGCACTACTTTGTTGATGCACGTGCGGCTACTGCGCACACAATTCACAAACACAGAAAATAATTTTTTTTTTGGTTTGGACTGGAGTGTACTCTCGGGGGTTACAGCACCCTTAACGGTCAAGCCAGCCGGCCCTTTACTTATGACACAGGCGCACGCTTGGCACTACTTTGTTGATGCACGTGCGGCTACTGCGCACACAATTCACAAATACAGAAAATAATTTTTTTTTGGTTTGGACTGGAGTGTACTTTCGGGGGTTACAGCACCCTTTAACGGTCAAGCCAGCCGGCCCTTTACTTATGACACAGGCGCACGCTTGGCACTACTTTGTTGATGCACGTGCGGCTACTGCGCACACAATTCACAAACACAGAAAATAATTTTTTTTTTGGTTTGGACTGGAGTGTACTTTGGGGGTTACAGCACCCTTTAACGGTCAAGCCAGCCGGCCCTTTACTTATGACACAGGCGCACGCTTGGCACTACTTTGTTGATGCACGTGCGGCTACTGCGCACACAATTCACAAACACAGAAAATAATTTTTTTTTTGGTTTGGACTGGAGTGTACTTTCGGGGGTTACAGCACCCTTTAACGGACAAGCCAGCCGGCCTTTTACTTATGGGACACAGGCGCACGCTTGGCACTACTTTGTTGATGCACGTGCGGCTACTGCGCACACAATTCACAAACACAGAAAATAATTTTTTTTTTGGTTTGGACTGGAGTGTACTTTCGGGGGTTACAGCACCCTTAACGGTCAAGCCAGCCGGCCCTTTACTTATGACACAGGCGCACGCTTGGCACTACTTTGTTGATGCACGTGCGGCTACTGCGCACACAATTCACAAACACAGAAAATAATTTTTTTTTGGTTTGGACTGGAGTGTACTTTCGGGGGTTACAGCACCCTTTAACGGTCAAGCCAGCCGGCCCTTTACTTATGACACAGGCGCACGCTTGGCACTACTTTGTTGATGCACGTGCGGCTACTGCGCACACAATTCACAAACACAGAAAATATATTATTTTTTAGCACTTGGGGGGAGCACCCCTGATGGACAGAGCACCCCCTGGACAACACTACAGCACCCCTTTAGGACTGGGACACTGCACAGGACTTTGGAGTGGACACAGCCCCTATGGAGAACTGACTGCACAACACAGTCCAGCCAGCCCCTATGGACTTTGAAGTAGTGGACACAGCCCCTATTAACAACAGCAGCACAGCACAACACAGCCAGCCCCTATGGACTTTGAAGTAGTGGACAACAGCAGCACTACACTACACTACACTACACAGCACTAACTCCCACCCTCCCTCTTCACTGTCCACAGCCGAGTGAGAAAATGGCGCAGACGCGGGTACCTTATATAGGATCCAAAACCCGCGAGACTCGGAAGGCGGGATGATGACGTTTTGCCTCGATGTCAGATCCGAGTCAGGCGGGAAAAGTCGAGCCTGACTCGGATCGGACTCGGATCGGGGGGGCTCGGGGGGGTTCGGATTTCAGAAATCCGAACCCGCTCACCCCTAATTCTTACCTGTACTCTTATTTCATCCCCAGCATCTCCTGGTCTCTCCTATCTCTTCCCTGGCCCTTCCCCATGAGGCCATGGCCCTTTTTTGGGTGAATTATGTCCCTTTGAAAAATGAGGGGGCGCCAATGCTCTTTCTGGCACAGGGCACCAAAAGTCTAGTTACGGCTCTGCTGTTACATCCAAAAGCCACAGCAACAATGCATACAGCGTACAGCTCTGAATCATGTCCTATATTCCCTAACACATTAATTCATTTTTGTCAGAAGCAATTAACCAGTACCAGTATGTTTTGGATTATGTAAGGAAACCCATGCAAACCCAGGGAGAACATACAAACTCCTCACAGATAAGGTCCTGGTTAGAAACGAACCTATGACCTAGTGCTGTGCTGTGAGCGCTGTGTAGCTAACCTTTGTACCACAATTCCGCCACATACATGATTGGTGAACTGCAAATTGAGAACCACAAATCTCTTGGCAATGGTATAATGCACATATTAGCGGCAATCGAACTGGTGAAATTTGATTGAATTTTGACCACCTCTAGTCAGAGGTCAGTACAGTTAGCATTGCTTATACTGTAGCAGTTTACTAACTATTCAAGATATGGAGCCACTATTCTACTATTGATGGACACAAGCTAAATTCTATGGATGTTTTCTAATGGGAACCTCAGGCTTCATCAGGAACCTACACAGATCAATGATGCCTGCACTTCAGGTAACAGACATGTAGCAGCCAACAGGCTACTCTAGGCTCATTAGACCGTTAGTGGTAGGCAGCACATAATACAGAGAATCAGGGTGACAACAAACAAAAGTAGTTAAACAAGCCATATCAGTGCACACAAATTCAGTTGAAGGTAGAGGAGTTCAGGCAATTTAAAGGTAAGGCAATTTTTAGTCACTGGAAAAAAAAGCAAAGTTACTAAAACAGAGATCCAATGACCAACTTGTGACATGGTCTATGATAACTTATTAACTTAAGCATTAAAAAGGCCCTAATGACAGCTGTCAACGTTTATAAAGCATTTGATGTTTACAAGGGCCATACCTGGTAACATCTATGTTTTCCTTGAGTGGCAGTCATGAAAATATAAATTGATTAGATATATATATCGATTTAGCTTACTGGAGTTCCAGAAGACCTTCCATTTTATGTGGGTGTAATTTTTATTTTAACCAGTCTCTAATATAAGACTGTTTCACAAAAAAAGCAAGAAATTTGAACCTTGTGTGGGGACAGATAACCCTTTCAGTACAGGAACATGAACTGGTTTTCCAGTCATTAAGAGTAATTATACTATTTAATAAAACTAATAATGCACACTCTATTCCTTAAGGCTCAAACAGAGTAAAAAAGAATGTAAAAAAGAATGTAAGACACCCTGAGGAAGGAAGTCATTCTGAAACGCGTTGGTATTTAGAGGACCCCTGAGTTGTTGGTTTCACTTCTATTTGATGGTACTTAGGCTCCATTTTTTTCCTTTTTATTTTTCCATCTTGAGGACTTTCCATCTAAACTGGATTCCCGGGTACAGTGGGGTGAGGAGAGGTGGTTTACATTCTTTTTTTTCTCTGTTTAATCCTTAAGGAATATAGTGGAACATACCATATCGACATACAGGGGTTATTTTATATTTTTGTATATGTTATTACATTTTTACATATTTTTATATTTTTCTGATCACTATGTGAATTATATCTTCTTTTGGAACTTTTATTGTATGCGAATAAAAATCTGTATAATTTTTTTTTTTTTTAAATCGATGAACTTTGGTTTTTATATTGGTGATTTAAACTATACCGTTGAGAACCTTGGGATAAAGAAACCTTTCTGTGCATATAGGGACTTATATCCCAGGGGTGAGTGTGATTCTGAATGGGTATAAGAAGAACTGTTTCTTTCTGGAAAGAAGAACAAGGGGTATTTAAAGAAACCTTTATGTGAACACATCTCACTGAGTTGGGGTGAGTCCAGAGGTTACTTCCTTAACAGTGAAGAAATAATATACACTGTTGGATAATACAATCCCCTTGTTGTTCTTAATTTTTTGAATATATAGGACACCTTAATCAAGACATCCATATTGAATTCTAGCAGCGCTTGTGGACCACTCTTGTTTTATGTATATGTATGTCATTCAAGAATTGGTGCTCTTGTAAGTGGGACTGTGCAGCAGCTAGAGGGCACAAGTTATTCTATCTATTTTGGTTTTATAATAATGCACACTGTTATAATTAGGGATGTGCACCGACCCCCGTGTTTTGGTTTTGGATCTGGATTTTTTAAATAAAAATAGATAAACAGTTTTAAAAACAGCTAAAATCATGTAATTTATGCAATCCAAAACCAGAAATTCGAATTTAAAATCCGAATTCCGAACCGCAAACAGATCAGAACCGCAACCCGGATTTACCCGAATCTCCTCAGGAGATTAGAACAGCGACTTGGATTTACTTGGATTTACCCAGATTCACGAAATTCGGGTGGATTTGGATTTCTGGAGAGCCGAACCGAACATCTCTAGTTATAATATGTATTTCATCAGTGGTGATACACTTTATTTACTTTAAATCGACAAATTTGGATTTTAAGTGAACACTTAAGAAGGCAAATTGTTCTGCCTCCATACTGTATATTCTGCCTCTACGCTTTCATTTAACCTTTTAAATAGCTGAGACATTTTACAGCACAATTTGATGTCCAATGCTTATGACACCCAGACAGTTAAGCCCTTATGTCCAATATTGGTGGAACAAACCAATGTCAAGTTTAATAAATGTTCTTGTTAGATTTTGACAGCAGTCATTAACAAACCCAGTGACCGTCACTGCAGTTTGTACCCTTTAAATACAAATAACTCAATTGCCATTTAAAATATATATTTTAATTTTATTGTATTTTTTATTTATTTAATTATTTATTTTGGGTGGAGTTATACAAATTTTTATCAGTAATGAAAATTATTTTTTTAAAAGCTCTGCGATTTATACTTATGCACTCTATAAGCCAGTAAGTTTCTGACAGAAAAAATGGTGCTCATTGTTGTTTTCTTCTAGATTTCCTGATTGACCATCAAATATTTCAAGTAGAATTGAAGTTTATTGATCTGCTGTCAAAGTAAAATTGCTCTCAGTTGGCAAAGCACTTTTATGATTCTGTTGCTATACTTTGTTATGCTTGCTTCTTACCCTGAAGACTTTGTGTTTTCTTCTGAAAACAAAACGCACTCGTTATTCCCTTTAAGTAATTATGTGAGTTTGAGTATGGCTGGAAAATAAGTACAGGGTTTTGTCCCTTTTGAAGGGAAGATCTGGACACAACTTGAGGTCACGCACAGCTTCTAATTGCGCAGACATAAAAAGAAAAAAGAAAAAGAAAAAAACTGTTTATTTGGCAGGGTAAGATAGCTAAATAATCTTGAAAGGATATAGATCATGACCCTGATTATAGATGTGTGTCGGCCCCCGTGTTTTGGTTTTGGATTCGGATTCATCTTCATGTTTTGGTTTTGTTAATGCAAAACCTCCCTCACTTGTTTTGGTTTTGGATCTGTAAAAAAACAGCTAAAATGGCGTCATTTTGAGCTGTTAACATGCAATCCAAAACGCGAGTCCAGTTTTTAAATCCGAGTTCCGAACCACAGGAACATCCGAACCGGGACTTGGGAACTGGACCTGCACATCTCTAATCCTGATGAATATATATGTACAAAAATGTAATTTACCAAAAAAAAGTGTACCCAAAAGAAGTATATTTTGCCCCTATATTTGACTTTCTGGCTCTGCATTGGACGAATATGCTCCAGGTATACAGCAGGCATATTTACACCTAAACTGTTTATTTACCATTGCATATGTTATGTTAGTTAGTCGTGTACTGTGAGCCAATAAATACATTATAGTCTGGTTTGGTGCGCTAATAGTGTGTACAGTTCCACACAGTTCCTTATACTGCAAGTTGTGATCACAGTTATATTAAAATCATATTATACAATATAGTTATTGTGGTCATGATTTCAGCCACAGGCCTGGAGGGGGTTTCTGGGCAACTGGAAACCCCCCATGTTTTTGCCTATGCTTAGGTGGTGTCTGTGGGGTTCTAGTGGCAATTCATCATCACCGGCATCTGAAGGAGATCATAATAGAATCCTAATTATTTTATTTATTATTCATACATTATTCATTGATAAAACGCATAAATATCAATATGAAAAGTCTGGTGTTTTTGGCAGTCTCCCAATGCGTTTCGTCCCGTTATGGGACTTTTTCAAGGGCAAAAAATAAATAATAAATTTAAAAAAAGTACCTTGAAAAAGTCCCATAACAGGACAAAATGTGATGGGAGACTGTCAAAAACACCAGACTTTTTATATTGATATTTATGCTGTTTATCAGCACATGCACATTTTAATGCTTGTATACAATAAAAGTAAGTTTTTCTTTTCATTGAGCCTAGCACTCATTATACACCCATTACCCAGCCCCTTACTTAGATGCAAAACACCGGACGGGACAGCAGAGAAGTGACGGACCAGCAGACACACCACCTGGTAAGTAGTTTTCTCTTACCAAAGAATATTTCAACACAGTGTCCTTATAAATACTGATACTACAGCCATATCTCCGAGATATCCACGGGCTGGGATGGAGGAGCATTACTTATAAACAACATAAGGAAGGGACTTCCATTATTATACCAACCTACTGCCCACAATTTTTAACCACCAGTTTTCAATCATACTGGACTGATCCTGATTTTAAGAATATTGGACTGATCATGATAACAACATCATGCCCATAGTTTTTGCCCACATGATCCATAATCATATTGGACTAATCCTAATAAAATTTAACCAAGACTCAGCCTACAGTTATTTTCTACCAAAAGCACTTAAACTTTATGAAATGTCTACAACTATTGCCCACTAGGACCAAATTAATACACACCGGTTAAGAATATAAGGACATACAATATTTGACATCAATAGAGTTGACAGAAAGTAGTTCAGTTAGTAACCAGAGCAACCATATTACACTATACAATATGACATTATGTTTACTGGAAACACCTGCCATATACCGGTTACAATCACATCCCAATTACCACAGAGTGCTACCCTCCAACCTCAAGGTCTCTTCCTGGGCCCAGTATATACGGAAACCTCTAGTTATTTCAATACTTCCACGCACTTATCACCATATGTCTTATAGAATGCCACAGGAGTGTGCTCTGCAAATATTTCTGTAAGCAAATACAGATTTGATTGTTGGAGGGGCAAAATTATCTAAACTTCAAAACTGAGTAATGTGTTTATAGTATTAACTTTAAATGTGAGAATAGCTAAAGACTAATGGGGAGATGTATCAATCCTTCTAAATAGGAGCTGTGTTCTATGGAATTTATTTGATGGGGTGTGGCATTACAGGGTAGTTGGAGGGCGCAGACTGGGGGTCATTCATCCTTCCAGCGGGGATGGCTCTGACCAGTGAGTTGCACTGCGATGCGGTCAATAAGTTGCGCTGCTCTGACGTTTCTGTATCCATTTAGATCTACGGATGTCTGTCTTTCTCAGATACTTGTCTAGGTGTGTGTTTTCCCGCTGTGCTGGTTTTCTTGTTGTTTCTATGCCGGTCTATATTTTTGTTCCACTGTTGTGAAAGCTATCCTTATTCTTCTTCATATGGAGCAATTCAGTTTACCACAGTGTCACAGCCAAATATGGCAGAACAGATAAGTATGGCACTACAACATTGTTTTATTATTGTGTACCCCTGTGGGGGGGTCTAAGATAAAATCAGTGACATTGTGCCTGCAATGTGCTTCCATTATCAGTGTTTCCACAACATTCCAAAGACACGTCAAAGTCATTGCTCTTAATTTCAATATATATTCTGAGACGTTCTCTTTATAATGCCTCATATTTGTTTTTACTTCTCTCATTTCTTTTTTAACAATTCCTATTTTTGTTGAAATATGTGTGCACCACTGGCAATGGTAATGGTAGAGTAATAGTATACACCAGCGGATCCCTCAAAGTCCAGTGCTTAACCAGTGGGATGGTTCATTTAGCAGTAATCTGGATGTGATAGCTATGCACATGACAGACTCTCAGCAAGGAGAAGAGCTTGAGCAGAGCATACAGATCACCAGCCGGTGATTATATATAGGTAGCGGTGCAGGATGCAAGTCGTAATGGTGTTGTGGAATGCAGTATATTGCAGGGTCTCCCTGAGCTAAGTGCTATAAGTCTGTGTCCCACTGTGGCACTCTTCACAGTAACAAGATGGCGCCGGAGCATGCACAGAAGACCAAACAGCGGCCATCGTGGTAAGGTATTTTATGTCTCCCTAAAGGAGCATCATGGAGACTACACAGCCAACTTCAACAATTTTAAAGAAGGATGTGTTGTAAGCAGGGGCGTTTTGGGGCCCGTGTGCAGCCTCCATTTGGGCCCCCTCCTCTCCATCAGCGGCTCAGCACGGCACTGAGCGCTGTAGATCCTGGCTTCATGCCAGAATCTACAGCACATGCGCGGGTCTCCGGGAAAATGGAGCCCGCGCCTACTTTCCCGGGAAACATCTTTTCTGCAATTGCCATCCAGGGCTATACAACGGCCTTTTAACATAGGCCGCACCTTACTCAAGCGCAATGGAGAATAATTTCCGTGTTGTGAAAGGTTCTCAAACCCTTTGAACTTGCCACATGTGAAATTAGTTCAGACACTGCCAGCTTAAGTCAGGTCATTCCCCTCATCAGACTTTTGCAAAAACAGCTGAAGAAACTGAAGGTGGAACTGAAATGGAGCGATTGCGCAAGGTATGTCGGACTGATGGATCAAGTCCTTGATTCACTTCACCAGGATCCAAGAGTCGTCAATCTATTGAAATATGAAAAATATATTTTGGCGACCATTCTGGTTCCTATTTAAGTCCTACCTTGTGAGTTTTTTTCCAACAGACCGAAATCTAAAACTATGCAAAGAGCTGTTGATAAAAAAAATTGTCAGCTGCAGCCGCATATGAAACACCATCATCTCCTCCTTCAGTTTCTGCAGTTGTCAGGAAAAACTAAATTATCCTTACAGAATGCCTGCTGGTCATGCTGATCGTTCACCAAAAAATTACATCTGGTCGGGCCTGAGAGAACTGCCTACTAGTGACATGTCTTCTACCATGACTATGTGTGATACGGTCTCCATTCACAGAATGGTGGAGGACTATTTCAGAGATAACATCCTAATAGGCATGTCAGACAGTCTCTTTCAGTACTGGCAGGAAAAAGAGGCAATTTGGAGCCTCATACACAAACTGGCTTTGCATTACTTAAGTTGCTCACCCTCCAGTGTGTACTCCGAAACATTTTTCAGTGCAGCTGGCAACCTTGTCAGTGATCGGCATAGGAGGTTATTTCCTCAAAATTTGAAAAAGATGATGTTCATTATAATGAATTACAAATTCCACGAGGAAGACCTCTACCAACAATTACATAAAAAAATTACAGAGACGCCTATGGTGGATTCCAGCGGGGACGAATTAATATTGTGTGAAGAAGAGGATGTACACACTGATGGGGATGACGAGGATGACAACAACTTGTAATGTAAAGCCAGTTTGTGTATGGGATAATTTTAATTTCCATGTCCAATGCCCATTGGCAGCTTGTTTTATGGGGTCCAAACAAAGCAATCATTTCAGCCACAATTGGCAGTCCTTGTCACTGAAATGATTGATTTGTTAAACTGTGAATGTCCTGTTTCGTATACAACGTAATATAAGGACTATTCCATCTTGCACCTATTTCCTTTCCATTATGCGCTGTTTGGGGCATTGCTGCCTGACATTTTAATGTAATGTTATGGTTGGTTTAGGAACCAATGATTTGTTTTTAAATTAATTTATGATCAATTTTACAGCCAGGGCTGCACCAATTAATTTATTTTTATTAATTATTCAGCCAGGGGCTGCACCCAATGAATTGTTTTTTTTACTTTTTTAATTAAATTATTATTATTCAGCCCAGGGCTGCACCAATGAATTGTTTTTTAATTAATTTATCAATTTTACAGCCAGGGGCTGCACAAATGAGTTTCTTTTTTTTATTAATTATTCAGCTCGGGGCTGCACCAATGAATTGTTTTTTAATTAATTTATTATCAATTTTACAGGCAGGGTCTGCACCAACTATCAACTATAAATTCTTCAATCCTCAAGGGTATCCCAACCATCATCTTGGCACAGTCCTCAACTCTATTAATAATTATATCAATCAGTTTTGAGCCAGCAAGCTGGATGCAACCTTTTGGCCCTTTAACTAGATGAAAAACATCAATATTGTGAACTGTGAGGTGGTGAAAATTGACTGGAAACGAGTGGAAATAAATGTTATTGAGGTTATTAATACCGTAGGAACAAAAAAGGCCCATTTAATGTGATTTCAGCTGTTTTTTGGATTTTTTAAATAAAAATCCAGATCCAAAACCAAAACACGAAAACAAAACACAGAGGTGAAGTTTTGGCAAAACCAATCCAGATCCAAAACCAGGGGAGATCCAGATCCAAAACCAAAACACGGGTGTCGGCGCACATCTCTAATTGAAAGTAGGCAAAAATAATACTCTCTGGCTGGATATTAGGAAGAAAAAGACCGTACCTTATGCCAGCAAACTGTAATGTAAAATCGATAAGATATACTCACACTTGTCGAAGGCAGATGTCTTCATCTAGCAAGCACATCAAAATGCAATGTTCTTGTCCATAATGTAGACTGCAGGAGCAAAGAGACACAATTAGCAGCTCTGTGATCACTGAGGAATGAATAACTGATATACTGTAAGTATGGCGATAATAATTGGCTGGTCAGTGTAATGAATTCTAGACTTCTTGCTGAGCAGATGGTTTACTATGCCAATACAACTTGCCGCAGATTGATTTTACAACTTTTTAGAATTAACCCCTAATATCCAACATAGAGGCTTCAAAACGTTTATTTCTAATATGGATATGACAGAGAATTTGAAGAAGTTAATTAATAAAGGTTTTGACTCTAAACAATAAACTGGTTTCACGGTGATCCTGAGTATTGATCCCACAAGATTATTTATCCTGAGTACGGGGATGATCGGATTGTATTGGTATTCCTGGTAGCTGTAAACTTTATCAGACGTGCACAGTGAATGATTCTCAAATGCTTGACTATCAGTTTCATAATATACGGGGTATTAAGAAGATAAGAATGATGTTAAGTGTAACTGAATACACTGGCTAAAGATAAAGTACCAATTAATCAGCTCCATTCACTCACAGGCTGTGTTTGAAAAATGACAGTTAGGAGCTGATTGGTTAATAATTTATTTATCTACAAGGCTTAGTACATAGACCCCAAAATCACAATAGAAATTTCCAAACAAAACAAAATGACCATACAGTACATGTCCCAATTACAGATATCAGATAAAAGAGCGCTTTGCGTATTTGCCATGGAAATCCCCAAGAATAAATTCACTGGTTACAGACAGTCAGGATTACATGAAAAAGAGTGAGACTGTATGTTAATTCCAAAATACATCCCATTTAAAGAGGCAAATAAAGCCTATAATGAATAAAAGCTATGATAAATAAATACTTAAAACAATTTAAGTAGAGAAAATACAGAAAAAACGACAGAAGGTTTTGTTGATCTATAAACACCATTTGGGACATGTTGGAACAATATCACAATAGTATTCCATTGCTTTGCTGCCAGTTTTATGGTTTTGAAAGATGCTGAAGGTCACCACCCGCTCAGCCAATCACATGTGAGCCAGAGGTTTCCAAACTTGTGCCTCAAGGCACCCTAACGGTCCAAGTTTTAAGAATATCCATGGTTGAGCACAGATGGTTAAATCAAAAGACTGAGGTACCAATTAAGTCACCTGTGTCCAAGCATGGTTATCCTTAAAACCTGGACCATTAGAGTGCCTTGAGGACCGAATTTGGCAACCTCTGATGTAAGCATTGCTTGTGATTGGCTGAACATCTCCTATTCATCATGGGCAATGCATTTAAATAGGCTTTCTGCAACTACTGAGTATGTAATCTATTCAACTGGAAAAGCAGAAATTTTGATCAGATGAGTGAAATTGCCTGAATTTAAAATAATTCAAATATTAGAGTTTGGGGAATAGAGTAGCAATATATTTATTGTTATTTTGGGAGATTTTACGTTCCGAACAAAATCACTCACTGATAGCTCTACCACGTAATCTCTATCATACTGTTCCATCAAAACAATTAGTTACAGAACATTCTAAAAAATAAATATTTATAAACAATTATGGACGGTACAGTGGCACAGTGGACAGCATTGTAATTTCCGGCAAGGATCCTATCTGCATTTAGCTTGCGTGTTATCATCATGTTTGCATGGATTTGCTCTGGGCACTCTGGCTTCCTCCGGCACTCAAAGAAAACAAAAACACCAATATTCCTGTACAGCACTGCATAATGGTGCAAGTTCCTTACTGCTCTCTAACCATTTGTTGCACATTAGTTATGTTCCTTTACACTCCTCTCCTGCAATTAACTTATTACATAAGATGTTCAGTGGCATGTAGGAACTGGTTTAACTTAATCTTTTATGAATGTCTTCTATATTTCATATTATTTTACTTATATATATATAAAAAAATATATATATAACGTCACATATTCTACACATTTTTGTGGTCTTTGTAGTGCTGCAATAAAATATCTCTCCATATATAAAAAAGTAGGAATATTTCAAAGTTGCATGCTAGGCTCTCATTGAATTGCTTATCAGACACATGCACACATGCTGCTGTGTAAATCCCTAAGCATAATACTGTATATATGCAAAGCTTATATGGGTCTATTTATAATATTCCACATTTTTGCTGATAACACACCTTGCCACAGTAATACAACATGTCTTATCACTGCAGTTTAATGAAACTTACACTTTTCACAAAGAGAGGCGCTATTTTAGACAGTCGCAAGGATCCGGCTAAAGATTTGGGCTCCTATGTATCATCAAGCCGTTTTTTACATAAAATTATGCAGAAACTGCAGTTTCTGCATAATTTTATGTATTGTTCCTATGTACTAATAGTGCAACGCAGAAATCTTCGGCAAAGTGCTAATTAGCACTGTAGATCGCAGTTCCCATTATTATCAATGGGGACTACGATCTGACCCCTTTGTACTAAACTCCAAAAAGCTTTTCAGAGTTTAGCACCAGCAGTTTACACCATCTTTGGATGGTGCAAACTACTGTAAACCTATGGGGGCTCCTGGTGCAGAAGACAGATCTTTCGATCTCTCCCCCACAGTCTCCGGCCAGTTCCGGAAATTGACGCCATGTGCATGTGCAGTGTCAGCTTCCCCCGGAGAAAGACTTCTCCTAAGTGTCGGAAATATAACTCACGGGGACAGCTGTCCCTGCAAGTTCCCCTTTGTACATAGCCGGGATATTTTTATTAAAACTGAAAATATCCCTGCTGAGTGAGGTACGTAATAATCTCGGCAGTACCATGATTATTAGTACATGGACCCCTTTGTGAGAGTGACATTTTTTAATTTAGCTGCACATGCTAGAGAGCCTGCACAAAAACATTTCCCCCAACCTCCATACTAGGCATGCGGGAGCCGATAGGGTGACTTATTATTAATTAGAAATGTGCGCCGACCCCCGTGTTTTGGTTTTGGATCTATATCTCCTTCAAGGTTTTGGAACTGGATTTGGTTTTGCAAAACCACCCTTACGTGTTTTGGTCTTGGTTTTGGATCTGTATTTTTTCTAAAAAAAATCATAAAAACAGCTGAAATCGCATAATTTGAGCCTTTTTTTGTTCCTACAGTATTACTAATCTCAATAATATTAATTTCCAGTCATTTCCACTCTATTTTGACCACCTCACACAATATTGTTCACCAACATAGGCCACAGGCTGACTGGCTAAACTAACCAACCAACAGAGCAGCAGCATAAACACGCGGCTGTTATTTCTGTTTGTAAATCTTTTCCAAATTAGTAATGTGTTAGCAATTACTAATCAAACCATCTCACAAGTACATTCAATTGAAAACAATCCAGCACAAAAATGTACTAAAAATCGTACGTGGAATATTCTTGCTCAAAACAATTAGTCATAGTTAACAAGCAGCAAACAAAAAACCCTCAACCATGTGTAAATAGCAACAGTTTGCCCCCTACACAAGTGCACATGCCCCCAGCACATGCCTATTCTCACTGCCCAATCTGTATTTTCCTCCTGGGAGCACTGGGCCACCGATGACTGGGAATCTGTGCCCATGTAAAGCCCCAATCAATCAGCCTTTTTGTTGAGCAGTTCCCTAAAATCTCCCTGACCATAAAAACAGTGCTCCCTACCTGCGAGTCAGAAACAGTGCGGGTTGGATACAATGTGGGTCGCATACAATGCAGGTCAGATACATTGCAGGTAGGATACAGTGTGGGTTGGATAAAGTGCTGGTCGGATACAGTGTGGGTTGGATACAGTACAGGTTGGATACAGTGCAAGCCGGATACAGTGCAAGCCGGATACAGTACGGGATACAGTGTGGGTTGGATGCAGTGTGAGTCGATTACAGTGCAGGATACAGTGTGGATCAGATACAGTGCAGGGTAAAGTGCGGGTTGTATACAGAGCAGTTTATAGTGCAGGTCAGATACAGTATGGGTTGAATACAGAGCGGGTGGGATACATAGTGGGTTGGATGCAGTGCAGGTCGGATATAGTCTTGGATACAGTGTGGGTTGGATACAGTGTGAGTCGGTTACAGTGCGGGTCGGATACATTGCGGGACAGTGTGGATTGGATACAGTGCAGGTCGGATACAGTGCGGGTATGATATAGTGTGGAATACAGTGTAGGCCGGATACATTGTGTTATACAGTGTGGGTTGAATACAGTGCAGGGTACAGTGTGAGTCGGTTACAGTGCGGGTCGGATACAGTGCAGTTTATAATGCAGGTCGGATACAGTTTGGGTTGAAACAGTCTGGGTCGGATACAGTGTGTTATACAGTGTGGGTTGTATACATCAATAGTGCACTTACTGTGACAGCAGTGTCGGCAGTGTGGGGTGCTGGTGGTGTCCTCAATAGGAGAGTGCCAGTGGTGTCACCAGGGCAGGGATGCTGACGGTGTCGGCAGTGCGGGGGTGCCGTTGGTGTCCTCAGTGTGGGAGTGTTGGCAGTGTGGGGTTGCTGACGGTATTCTTAGTACGTGGGACAGCAGTGCGGACAAGCTGGCAGTGCAGGGTGTCGGCAGTGCGGGGGTGCCGGTGGTGTCCTCAGTGTGGTAGTTCCAGCAGTGTCGGCAGTGCATGGTTGCTGACGATGTCCTCCGTACATGGGGGCAGCATTGTGTGGGTGTTGGCAGTGTCCTCAGTACAGGGTGTCGGCAGAGCAGGGGGTGCCAGCGCTGTCCTCAGTGCATGTGTTCTGACAGTGTAGGCAGTGCTGGGTTGCCGGTGGTGTCCTCAGTGTGGGAGTGCTGGTATTGTTGGCAGTATGAGGTTACTGACGGTGTCCTCAGTACATGGGGCAGCATTGCGGGGGTGGCTGGCAGTATCTTCAGTGCAGGGTGCTGACGGTGTCGGCAGAGCGGAGGTGCCAGCGGTGTCCTCAGTGTGGGGGTGCTGGCGGTGTCGGCAGTGCATGGGTGCCAGCAGTGTTGGCAGAGTGGGGGTGCCAGCGGTGTCAACAGCGGAGGGTGTCGTTAGTATCGGCAGTGGGGGATGCCGTTGGTGTCAGCAGCGGGGGTGCCAGTAGTGGGGGGTGCCGGCGGTGTTGGTAGCAGGAGGAGCAGCGTTGTCAGAGAAGGGGGTTTGGCGGCATCTTCCTTCCTTCCTGTGCCCATTGAATTCAATGGGCTTAAAGCTAATTGGCTGAGAGCCTTGACAGATGGCTCTCTCAGCCAATAAGCATTATGCCCGTTGAAGTTAATGGGACTTTGTAAAATGACCGCTCTAGGCAAAACCTCGAGATCCGACAGTGGGATCGCGAAGTTTTGCCTCGATTAGGGATCCGGGGCAGACAGAGAGATCCGAAATTCGGGTGGGCTCAGTTATCTGAGAACCGGGCCCGCTCATGTCTATTATTAATATGTTTATTATTTTATTACAGTATATCTATTTATTAAAAGTGCATCCTAATAAAGCAAATAGATGTCTCTGGAGCAAAGATAGGTCTATCTTCATTCTCATTACAGTATGTCTGGTCATGCAATAGGTAGGTGGGAGCCTACAACAAATACTTTTTCATTTTTTTATACTTTAATTTTGATAGGACAAAATTGGTAATTTACTGTAGTATGTAAACAACGTTAAAAGCATAGTTAATGTCCTGTTCAAAGCGGAAAGAAAAAAGAAAGAACAATACAGAAAAAGTGGGCTGTTTGAGAACATGGAATAATTTTAAAAGTGTCATTTAATAAAGCCAAATTTGCTATTACTAACTTCAATGCAATATTGTGGCAAAGCTGCTGTGACTTTGATGCATTTAAAAGTATGATTTTTATATCCAAGCCAGATTGCGCTTTAGTCATTGTAGCCCATTGAGAATACTGAAAGCCAGAAATGCAAATGAGAAAGTGTGATAGGGACACAGAGGGAAGCGCTCTATAGAATATAATATAATATAATGAACACTAAAAGCCATGAGAAAAAAACTTACTCTATTTATAAACAGGGAAATTAAATACACATTTATTAAATATATCTTGGGTTCAATGTAACTATGGCAACTATTACACATTAAATGTGATAATGTCATTCAGGGGGAGATGTACTAAGTCTTGGAGAGAGAGAAAATAGGGAGACATAAGGTACCAACCAATCAGCTCCTAACTCCCATGTTACAGGCTGTGTTTGAAAAGTTACAGTTAGAAGCTGATTGGTTGGTACTTTATCTCTCTCCACTTTATCTCTTTCCAAGGATTTGTACATCTACCCCAAAATGTTCTTCCATATTTTGGCATCTTAATAATAAATTTCCATTTAAGGGACATGGATGACATAAACCTTGGCGGACCTACCAGCGCACACACAGTTCAACCTGCCTTGGTGAACACAAAACAGAGGTTCCACATTATTCTAAGAGCGGTACCCAATTAGCCCTGAACATTGTTCGGGCGATAATTGATCTGCGCGATCAGCGAAAAACAGGGATTTTTCTTTGATTATCCCCGTTTTTCACCAATGTTATTTTTCACCCTATTCTATTATTTCGAACAAAATAATAGGATATATCTCATGAAAACACATAGGGTCCGCAATATGTGTTTTTCGCCTTTTTTAAGGTGAAAGCACGGCACTTATCGTGGATTATTTTTTGGGACACATCAGGTCACGTAAAAAAAAAAGCCGCGATAAGTGCCGGCATCGGGCTGACTTCGGGGCTAATTGGATAGTCACGGGGAATCCATTAGTGCCCAATGACCAGAGCTAATTGGATACCCAGGGGTGTAAATAGATCACTGACTAGACAACCAGTTGGTAAGTATGTGAACAGGTGAATGCAGAACATTTTTTAATCCAGACTCTAATGTCATTTATAATCAAATAAAATAACATAGGCCCCAAAAAAGCTACTCTCCGATTGTGGACCATTAGACGTTGTCTTTACATTAAACCTGAAAATGTCTATGTCAAAGATTATCTAAATGGACTGTATTTGTTTATGTACTACTTACTTCTAGATACATTAATTATTTGAGAGAGGAAGCAGTAGATAAACCACTTGCAGAAGCATAGAATGCCACATTGCACATGCCTTTAACTTCTTAGGTGTGAGCTAAATGATGCATCTAAAATAAATAACTCATGGTGATAGCACATGTACAGTGGAGTGTTTGCTGTTTCAGGAGAGATTCCTCTTATTTCCAAAAACTTTGTTCAAGATGAGTCAGAATAAATGGTAAATTTCTAAGATATCATAAAATTGTTCAGCAAACTTTGAGTTGATATTAATTTAATTGTTTTGCAAATCAGTTTGTGAATGTCACTCTAGATAAATGTTTGAATTCAGAACAGAATTTTTCTTAGTGGTTTTTTTCAGCCAAATTGTCCTTTAAAATGTTAATAACACTTTCTAAAAGAAACCCATGACTTTTCTTCAATTACATATATTAAATTCAAAGTGAAAACTAATCTTATCTATGCGTACAGAGGGGTTTTGGTGGAATATGGAGGACCTGATTGGGAATTCGAAATGATTAATTCCAATTTTAACTTTTTACTATTAAGTTTCCTTTGCAGTGCGCTGCTCTTCCCAACCTGTCCCTATATACAAAGAAACTAAATCATTGGAAGCCTGTGGTGATCAAACAACCAAACAACTTGGAAGCTGTCAAGCTCATAACTCTTTAAAGATTCATGCTTTGTCTCTGATAGTTAGCGGAGTTTCAATAGAATAAAAAAAGTAAAAGTTTCTCTCTTTTTTTCCTGTATTCTAAATCGGAACTTATACAGACTTCCATGGGAAGCTCTTTGATGAGGAACTCAGTACAGTAACATCATACACACCACTTTTTTTAAAAACATTTTTTCTCCATTGCTTTGCTGGCAAATGCATGTAGCAAAATAAAGAAATAAGTGCATACAATAAAGTGTAGCACTTAAAAACCCTGTTCAAAAATTAAAACATAATTTAATTTTAAATTACTCTTAACCTATATTTTATTTGCCCTGTTGACTTGTCTAACATAATTATTAAGGAATGCATAGAAAAAATATTCTTGTTGCAGGTCCTTACTTGCCTTCTATAATGGTAATTTGCTTAAGGTGGCTACACACGGTACGATATTTTAAACTATATTGCCATTTTTGACTGATTGGAACGATAAATCATTTAAAATCTGCCTTGTGGAGCCACGATAACAATGTCAATGTGCCCTCCCGCTGGTCATGGTCGGGGTCTGTGATCTTTTGAACATGCAGAAAGATCACAACCTGTCTTTCACAATTTGACACACATCGTTCCATGTGTACACACGATAAACGATTTTATGGACGACTAACAATTTGTCGTCACTTTTCCTGGACACTCCCCTTCACCATTTTGTGCCAGCCGACAACGGACAGAGAGAGACATTACACTGTTATTACACTGCCCACCAATATTATTAATTTCCAACACTCACCAATGTTTATTATACTCCCCACCAATGTTATGCCACTGCCCACTAAATGTTTATTACACTGCCCACCAATGTTATTTCACTGCCCACCAATGTTATTATTTTAAAAATGCCCAACAATGTTTATTACACTGCCCCCAATGTTTATTACACTGCCCACCAATGTTTACTACACTGTCCCCAAAGTTTATTACACTGCCCACCAATGTTTATTACACTGTCCCCAATGTTTATTTCACTGCCCAACAATGTTAATTTCATTCACACACAGGTCACTGTTTTTTTTTATAGTTAATTTTGTTAGTGAGCTTATTTTAAGAAACAATTACCTTTGTGTGAATTAATTTGGTATTTTCTCTCTTTACATCTTCTTTTACCTTATTAAAATGCAATGCAAAAAGTTGCACATAAATAATTGAATTTTAAAGTATTAAAAATACATAACAAACAATAAACAGGTCAACATTTTAAAATGTTAAAACATTAATAGTAAAAACATTAAAATAGCAAGTGTATATAAAAAATGTTTTTAACAGAGATATGGCAAGTGAAAATGAGCAGGAATTTCTAACAGAGTTCCTGGAAATTTACTATGACCACAAGTGTCTGTGGAAGGTCAAGTCCCTCGATTATAGCAACATGCAAAAGAAGGCCTCAGCCATTCAGGAGCTTGTGGAATACAGCAGGCCATACCACAAGGAAGCCTGTCATAAATGGGCTCCGGAGCAAGATCCAGAATTTCCATGGTGTCAATTTAAAAGGATATAAAAAGATGCAGGAATTGCGGTCTTCTAGAGCAGGGGCACAGGACATCTACCACACATCCTTATGACACTTTGACCTGCTCCGTTTCATCCTTGAACAGGACCCTGAAAGATCATCCCAATGTCTGTTGGTGGAGAACATGGCAGGAAAGGACACAGAAGAAGTGGGTGAACCGTCTTCTTTAGATGTACAGATACAGTGCATGCACACCATGCCAAATTTTTTAAAGTACTAAACTGAACAACAGTCCCCAATTATCCACAATGGTTCATTGGAGACAGTCCATTAAAATAAGCCACGTATTGCTCCCTGACCTCTTTAGCCCACACAGTCCCTGTCATTTCCAGAATTCCAGGGTCTGACACAGGGGACAATTGGACTATCTCCCCTGGCTGGTCTGGATCATCTGGCATAGCTGTGCCTGACGTCCTTTGTTGAGTGGTTTTGCTCCTGAGAAAGTTGTGCAGGACACAGCATGCCAAGACGACCCAATCAATTTTGTCCACATGCGGATTGATGGCCATGTGGAAGATGCGGAATTGATTACTTAGGATGCCAAAGGCATTCTTTACAATCCGGCATGCCCTTGAAAGCCTGCAATTATAGATGCGCTTCTCTTTTGTGAGACCTCTTTGCGCGTATGGCTTCATTATGTGTTCGTGTAGTGCGAACGCCTCGTCTGCCACAACACAAGTTTAGGCTATGCTTCTTTTCCTCCACAGTTTGCAATTTTAGGGTATTGGAGGTAAGCCTCTCTTAGAATAGTGTTTTTTTGAAAGGACCCACCATCCAAAGCACCACCATTTTTTCCGACATCAACAAAGATGAACTCGTAGTTTGCATTCAACATAAAAACAATACTAAAAAAAAAACCTTATAGTTGTAGTAATAAGGGCCGCTGTTGGCAGGTGGAGTTATGTTTTCCATCAATGGCTCCCCCTCAGTTTGGGAAGTTCCAGCGCCTATCGTATTAATCAGCTATGGCTTTCCACTCCTCTACTGTTGATGGGAACTAGAATAAATAAAGAAATTATTATTTTTTTTAAATGACATTTATGTAATTTTTTTCTCCCCTCTAACAGTAACCAGACCTGGACCTCAGCACAACCTCTGAAATTGCTGGCGTCACCAAGAGTGAGGATGAATCAACTCAACAACCCACCAAAAGGAGATATCGCTGCAAGCCACCCAACTACCCTACACACTCTTCTGCATTACTGCAACAGGTGTAGCAGGCACTTCATAAACCACAGGACCATTTCTACCATTTAGCCACACATATTGGTCGTTCTATATGGCTAATGGACCCAGATCAGCAGATCCACTTTGAAAGGCTGCTGTACGACATGGTTATATGGGTGAAAATGAAACAGCTGACCCCTACCACATGGCTTACTTTTGTGCCTCTGGCCCAGGCAACTGGAAAACCCGTTCAAGTGATTGGTCCCTCCCCATCACACTTTAACTTCCAAGCCACCTACCAGCCCACTACAATGATGGGTCCAACCCCATCACACTCTATTCCCCAAGCCACATTCCTTACTTCTCAAGCCACATACCATACTCGCCAAGCCACATACACTCTCAAATAATCGGTAGCCATATTCAGAGGCATGCTGGAGGTAGACGTGGAGCCGCCACATTTTTCAAATCTACACCAAATTTAGGTTTACTATCCCAATTATCAACAAGTTTTATTTTTCCCAATAACTACTCTATGGTATATGGTGGTAAGGACGCTGATTGGACATGGTCACTAAACACATGGCGTAAGCACAGATTGTTGTAAGCCGGGGTCATTATCTGGACTTGCGCCATGTATTTCTTGGCCTATTCAAATCGGCGTCAGACCAACCATATATCACAGAGCAGCATACCTATTGGGACTGATAAAACTTGTTGATTGTGCAGTTATTACTATTACAATGGTGGAAAATGTTATGGACATGTACAAAAATGCAGCCATGTTGGTTGCGTCGATTTACAAATGCAGCCATGTTGGTTGCATCATTTTACAAATGCAGCCATGTTGGGTGCACAGTGTGTACATTATTTGTTTAAGTAAAAATTATTTCTTGCACAAGAAAAAACTGTGTAGTGTTTTTACTTACATTTCAATTCTGGTACTTCAGCACATTCACAATGGCTTTGCAGGTCTCAGGAATATTGTTCATCAAAGCTTGAGAAGCGATGAGGATCCAAACTTCAGGTCTTCAAGTGACCTTCCTGTAGCTAGGAACTTCAGGTTAGCCACCATATCCTCCTCAGCAGGGATGGCACTACGCATATTAGTATTCTCCCTCCGGATGTAGGGAGTCACCAGGCCAAGTAACTTCTGGAAAGTGGCGTCATTCATGCACAGGAAGTTGCGTTAGTCATCAGGATTGTTCTCACGAATCTCCATCAAAAGCAGCATGTAGGAGTGAGTGTCCCTCTTCTTCAGCCACCCCTTCGTTCAGCAGGACCTCACCCTCTTTCTTTGCTGAACCCTCTCAGCTCTCAGCTTCATACCAGCATAGGCTAGCAGAAGTATATAGTGATTGGAATCCATCACCACAGAATGCAAGATAGAATGCAGGATAACCACACTTTGTTAAGGAAAGCCAAAAACAAAGCAGAGCAGGAGCAATGTATAGCGTTCAGCAGGTATACATCAAGCCTCACTAGTCATAGAGCACAACTGCAGAGGTAAAATGGCACCTGCTTTATATACCCTCTAGATCAGGAATGGGGAACCTCAGGCCCAGGTGCCGTATAAGGCTTGCGGAATCATTTGGTCTGGCCCTCTGAGCTTTTTATGCTAGCCTCATCTGGCTAGCAGTGTGCCTACAATGGCACCCTGCAGCCAGAATCTATGCAGCAGTACCGCCTGGAGCATCCTTAGGATGCTTCAGATGGTCACACTGCTGCCCTTTCAGCTCCCCGAAGCATCCTCAGGATTCTCCAGGCATTGCTGTAATCACCGGCGATTGTGGCCCCACCCCTGTGTGATGTCACATGGAGGGAGCGTGGCCTGCACCAGGCCCGCAAATAATATTATATATAGGTATTAAAATGGCCCTCGGCAGAAAAAAGGTTCCCCACCCCTGCTCTAGATAGTACCACCCCTTATTTATATTTCAGTAGAAGCATCGTGAGGTTGCTTGCAGCCAGACGATATATATCGTTAACGATTTGTAGTTGTTAATGACCCATCTATATCGTTTCATCGTTTGTACAATCATTCCATGTGTAGGCACAATATCGTTTGTCCGAGAGTGTTTAGGATTTCAAGGGAAATCGTTAACCAAAATCGTATTGTTGCCTACATCGTTCCGTGTGTAGAGGCCTTTACAGTGCTGACAGTTTAGTACACTAATTCCTATCTGTTGATGAGAAAGCCTTTATCTTCTGCCCTGCAAGGTGTGATAAATGGCACAGGTTATCTTTGCAGCTTACAGTTTTATTTGTGCTTTTTTCTGAGGCCTTTTGTACAGGTCAAACAATTCTGATATATCTTGTGTTATTTTAGGGCTATAGTTGAAGGTGTGTTATTTCCAGATGCCCCTTAAGGCTTTAAAAAAGTTATATATAATGTATAAGTGCTCCATAAGTCTTGCACTCACACCAACTTTTCTTAGTCACCAAGGGGGTGCCACTAAGATCATTCAGATCCAAAATAGAAAATAATGTCACAAATCCATGGACCAGGGAAATGTATAAGTGCAATATAATGATTTATATAATACATTTTAAAACACAATTCAAGTCTAATGTATTTTTATTTATTTATTGCTGCATTTTCTTCTCAAACTGATTCATGGGGGGAAGTGGAATAATGTATGCAATAAACAAATGCCCAAAGGGCAAAATAAGCCTATATATAAAAAAAACATAAAAACTGCAATATGCATTGATGTCTGTGCCAGTGAGCCTAACTTAAGCCACATACAGTACATAGATCTTGCACTTACAAATTATGGTGCCATAAAGGGGAACAATTTGTATCTTCTGCTGAGTGGATCGTGGCATAGCTTACTGAGTCAGACATAAGACATGAACAAGGATAATTTGGACCATCGGAGGAATACAGAAAATTGTAAATTAATAACCAAATTGGTGCCAATAATGGACTCTGCACCTCATTCAGAGGCGGTCATTAAATGCAAGTGGTCGCTCTGAATGAGGGCGGCCGCTTGCATCTTGTAGTGCCGCCTCGTGGTCGATCGCTAAGCTGATGTTACCACCCACAGCTCTAGTGATCAACCAAGGTGATGGTCGCAATGGTCAAGACCATCGCGACCATTGGGGCTTTACGACGAGACCCTAAGGTTGGGTCTCGGCACTCGCAAGCCCCAGGGAACTTCCTGCTCTGATCGAGCAGGAAGTACCCCACTGACATCATTGCTGATGTCAGTTGGGCCGCCCCCAAACGACAAGCATTCCATCGGGAATGCCTCCGTTTGGCCGGCCACGCCCCCTGCCTGCCTCCCAAATGGGGCGAGCTGTCACTCACCATCGACAGCTCGCCCCCTTTGGTGCGAGACCCCTAGCGATGGAGCGCCCGATGCTATCCGGGTCTCGTGCATGCGCACATCGGAGCCGGCTCCGATGTGCGCATGCCCAGTGGGAAAACATTGACCCGGTTGCGGGCGCTCAGCGCTTGCGACCATGTCTGAATGACCCCCATTGTCTTTATCAGCCATGAGATCATAGACCAATCACCATCCTCACGTAAAATCTGTGAGGACAGCGTCCTGTACTAGGAGTACTAAGGGCCTGATTCAGACCCGCTCGCAAGCGCTATGTGCTCGCAAGCGGGTCGATGGTGGGGCATTGCGCACGCGCGAGTCTCTGAGCGAGTGACAAATTCACTCGCTCCGGGGCTTGCTAAAAATGGGGCGGCTGTCGATGTTTTGTAGGCGGCCACCCACAAATGGCGCCTGCCATTTGTGGGTGGCCCTACTGACGTCACCAATGATGTCAGTAGTGAACTTCCGGCTCTATTAGAGCCGGAAGCTCACTGGTGTTTGGCAGATGAGACCCTACCACAAGGGTCTCGTCGGAAGCCTGATGGTCGCGACCATCGCGACCATCACCTGGCCGCTCGGAAAAGCTGTGGGTGGTCAGCGAGTGGCCAGGAGGCCGGTTTGAAAAAAAAAAAGTGGCTACCCTCATTCAGAGCGAGAGCTCGCTTTTTGCGAGCGACTCTGACTGAGGTCCTAAGTGAGGTAATGACCTTTACTACAATTACTCGAATAAGCATCTCTTTCATATTACTTCCACAAGGAAGAATAGTTTTTAATTCATATGATCGATATGACAGGTGTTATAACCACGTTCCCACTGGTGACCACCTATGCATTAATTACAGCATGTACTACATAGGTAGAGTATCCCTTTCTATCACTCTGTAGACAAATATCTCTAGTTCATAGGCAAATGCAGGGGGGGTTTCCGTCTGCCTGGAAACCCCCCTCCCCAGCCCACACCATTACCACAATAGAAATAGTAATATAATAGAATTTTACTAGTGCTGCATGTTCTTGGAATGGTGCCCACATCTAAAATAAAAACATTCAGCTCAGGCAGGATGGACCTACTGCCGCATCTAATGGCTTACTGTGATCGCTGGTCCTGTATCTGCTAGAATTATGACACACAATACACTTTGTATGACGCATATTAAAGCTGGTTAACTGCTAATTATGCCCTCTTCATGGACTGGCTACACTCACTCTAAAATCGAGCATCTGGAAACCCCCTTCTAGAAATCCTGTGTTTGCCACTGTAGTTGATTCTCTATACTTCACATTATTGAGATACCATATTCTTTTATCACCTGTGAGCTCCTAGTTGTTTTATTAGTTTGTCAATAGAAGCACCTATTATTTTCAACATTTTCTACTTATGACTGCTACTGGTTGAACATGGCCACATTATCATAAGAGATTTGCGGACCAACAGAATGCATTCTGCAATACAATATATCCGATTAAACCAAGTGACTTATGATCTGACCAAAGAGAACAACCAAGGATCAATCAGAAAAGGGGCAGGAACAAGAGAGTGTTTTAAGCCCTTCTCTGCTAAAATCAGAACAAACACTTCTCCCAGAGGAAGACCCTATGTGGGTTGAAACTCACTGGAGCATCACCACACAGGGATGCACACCCCGTTTCTCTAAATCAAGTTGCTATCCCCATGCACACCCAGCTCAAGTCCGGTCACGTGACCCGGAAGCAGCAGTAGAATCCAGATGCAGAATCTGCCTAGCAGCGCCCTCAAACTGCCGGACATCCCTTGGAGGCAGAACTGAGCCATGCTACGCGGCAAGAGGCAGGTGTTTCTCTAAAGTGGATCTCACAGATCAAAACTGTTGACATCCTCTCCCCAGGCAGAGGTCAAACCACTGAAGGTCCACGAGCTTAGGGCAGTGTCTGCAACAAGACTTGGCACTAAGGGCATGGCCACATGCCACAAGGGGTGTGGCCACTGGAAAATGGGGCATGTCAACATGACATACCATCATTTCTCGTCACTCTGGGAACATTCCTTTCCATTCCATATGCACATTAATGCTCCAAGTAGTGGTCCCCTCTATGCAGTGCCCCTTATACAGTACCCTAGTAGTGGTCCCCCTATGCAGGTCCCCTTATATAGTGACCCCAGTAGTGGTCCCCCCAAAGCAGTGCCCCTTATACTGTACTACCCGGGCCAGAGGCGATGTGTTTGTTACTGTGTAGTGCGGACTTGAAACCACTGTCCTGGACCACGGCCGGCGGTGCACCGCCGGTCCGACGGTGCCCAGGGCACGTTCCCTGCTCGACCCCCCCTAGTTACGCCACTGACTGCAGGTGTACACTTATTCTTTTGATTAATCATCAATACCGACATTCAGAGGACTTTTATTTGCAACAACTTTACATTTTAATCCTAATCTTTGTCATCTCAGTTACTATGTGATGTACATATGCTGGCATTCATTATTCCATTTACCTGCATCTATTTTTGATATTGTATATTTAGAATTGTTATTACCTGTATTACCAGTAAACCTATTTGCATTAGTTTATGTATACTTATTATCTGAAAACCTCTGCACTGATTCCTAGATCGCCTTAACACCCCAAGGGGCTATAATACCTAGGGCTCTATTTATTAACATTATTATTACTAAAATAAAGTGAAAAGGGTGTTTTCACACCCTTTTCACATTATTTTAGTATCACCTACAGTTATTAAAGGGCAATTGGAGTAGAATTCGTAAAATTCTGCTTCAAGCCCTAATTATCACATATTTTTAGTAAGCAGATCGCATTTCCCATAATTGTAATGGGAAATGTGATCTGGCCAAAGTTACTAAAAATAAAATGTGCAAAAATACCAGGGAAAGCTCTGTGATAATAACGCCACCTGGAGGTGGCGTTATCCAGGGTCTCCCCCAGTTACCAGGTTCCTGCTCTGCTCTAACAGGCAGAGCAGACTTACAGTCAGTCATTCTCAAACTTACCAGTGTCCAGGGCCAGTGATTGGTGCTCTGGTGATATCCTCCCTCTGGTCAGCTGATCTCCCATCCTGCACTGGGGCCCGGTCGTCATCTGACCGGGTCCCAGTGCAGGATAGGATGTCAGCTGACTGGAGCCATGGAGTACATCACCGGAGCCTAATCACCGGAGGTAAGTGCAATTAAGTGAGGGGGGGTCGCAATCATGGGGGCGGGGCTTATCGATGGGGCTTAGCGGCGGCCGGTCGGCACATGCTCGGGCACTTGTCACGGTATTTTTGGCAAAAATACTGTGATAAGAATGCGGAGGGGATTCGCAGGGACAGAGCTTTATCGCAAGCTCTGTCCCAGCAAGGGATTTTTAGTAAATCCCTGTCATATTGGCTGAATTCGCAATGCGAATTCAGTCGGTAATATCACACTACAATCTGCATTAAAAATGCGGATTGTAGTAAATAGAGCACCTAATACTCACAATAAGATGTACAACCTACATCGCTTCCACACAGACCTAGGGGTTTGAGCGCAGGATCTACTATTGCTCTTTGTAAATTTATAAAGGGTTGGCCGTAAATTGGTAGTAGGCAGCATTGTGAAGTCACTTTTTACTCTTTCAGACTTGTGCACTTCCAGTCAGACACACAATCCAAAAGTAGAGTTGCAGGGTATTTCCTTGGCAAATCCAGTACATAGGTCATATTTATCAATTATTGGGCTTTAGTTAGAGATGAGCAGGTCCGGTTCTCCGGGAACCAGAACCTCCCGAATTTCAGGGACCCGAGACACAGCTCGGATCTCCCTGCCTGCCCTGGATCCCTTATCAAAACAAAACCTTGCGATCCAACTGTCGAATCACGAGGTTTTCCATTGAGCGGGCTTAACGCTTATAGGCTGAAAGAGCCGTCTGTCATGGCTCTCAGCCAATCAGAGTTAAGCCGATTGAATATGGGCACAGGAGAAAGTTAGGAAGATGCTACCCGCCCATCCCCCGTTGCCTGGCACCACTGGTACCCCCACTGCCAACACCGCCGGCACCCCCTGCTGCCGACCCCCACTGGCAGCATCCCCCGCTGCCGACACCCCTGCTGCTGATACTGCTGGCATCCTGCATTGAGGACACCATCAGCACCCATGCACTGCCGACACCATCAAGACCCCCACACTGTGGACACCGCCGGCATCCCCGCTCTGCCAACACCGCCAGCACTGACACTGAGGACACTTCCAGCACCCCCGCACTCCCCACATACTGAGGACACCATCAGCAATGCCACATTGCCACACTGGGGACACCACCGGCACCCCTGATCTGCCAACACTGTCAGCACACCTGCACTGAGGACACCGCTGGCACCCCCACTTTGCCGACACCCTGCACTGAGAACATTGCCAGCATCCCCACACTCCCCATGCACTGAGGACACCATCAGCAACCCCACACTGCCGACAATCCCACACTGAGGACACTACCGGCACCCCTGCACTGATGACACTGTCAGCACACATGCACTGAGGACACTGCTGGCACCCCCGCTTTGCCGATACCAAATGGCACTAAGGACACTGCCAGCAACCCCGCACCACTGCCGCTACTCCCACACCGAGAGCATCCCTGCACAGCATGCACTGTCAGCACTCCTGCACTGAGGACACTGCTGTCACCCCCGCTCTGTTGAAACTGCCGGCACTATGCACTCAGTCAGGACATTGCCAGGACTCTCTTTCTGCCAACACTGCCAAACTGCCAACACCGCTGGGACTTCCGCATTGAGAACACCGCCAGCACCCCGCACTGCCTGTCAAGTGCACTATTGGCATACCTGCCTACCCTCCCGATTAGTCCGGGAGCCTTCCAAAAATTGGGTGCCACTCCCGGCCCCAGGGAAAGGCAGGCAAGCTTCCTGGCCCCAGTGAGCCAGCTGTATAAACCCTGGCAACGGGGGGGCCGATGACGCTATTCGCGCTGAATCGCGTCATCATAGCCCCACCCCCTGTTTCACAATGCCATTAACCTCGGCATTGTGAAGAGGGGGCGGGGCCATGATGACGCGTTCGCGCTGTCATTCCCTATGCCCTGCCCCAACAACACGTCATGTTTCAGGCCACACAACCTTTTCGCCGCAACACTCCGCCCCTGTGTGGTTGCCTGACAGCTCCGACCCGGAAGGAGGGAGCCAAATGTCGGCTATCCTGACTATTGGTGTATTCAACCCACACTGTATGACACACTGTATCTGTGGTGGAAGATGAACTGCTACATGTTAGTGCCGCCCACTGCTGTCACTTAGCTTTAGGGTCAGCCAGCTAGCGGGATGCAACCTTTTGGCCCTAAACTAAATGAAAAAATCTATATTGTGAGGTGGTCAAAATTGATTGGAAATGACTGGAAATAAATGTTATTGAGGTTAATAATACTGTAGGAACAAAAACAGGCCCAAATTATGTGATTTTAGCTGTTTTATGATTTTTTTTTAGAAAAAATACAGATCCAAAACTAAAAACAAAAAACGCAAGGGCGGTTTTCGCAAAGAAGAGATACAGATCCAAAACCAAAACTAAAACACAGGGTCGGCGCACATCTCTAGTTTTAGTCCCAATAATTGGAATTTCCTAATGTCGCTATTCATAGCAATGAGAAATGAAGATTCACCAGGATGTATTATATACACATGCAGGGACAGGGGCTGTGAAAGGATCTTATCCCTGTGATGTTTTAGGAGTGAAGTGATCTCATAAGTGGTCACTTCACTCACTCACTCCTCTTCACTCCTGCAGCTCTACTGCACATGTATGGCTACTGACCCACGCATGTGTAGCAGCCATTGCTAGGGAGGAATCCTCTCCCATTTTACGAAATGTAGCATATAGGCTACAGCAGCTAACGCCGTCCTCAAATGGCGTTAGCTCTCGGGGAAAAACTCATGAATTCTCCGTGTTCGTAGCATAGTAAATCTGACAGCTTTGCAGCCCCCATAGAAAGCTATAGGGGCTGCGGCTGCTGTCGAAATGGGAATAACAGTGCACCGCATTCTGTGTGCAAATCTCATGTGCAGAAGTGAGATTTCATTTTGTTGAGGAAATTTATTATAATATAATAAACTGGTGGAATGAGCACATTTTCTTTCTGCGAACAGCTTTTTTCCCTCCACAAAGAGACTTGAAATCTGCACCAGCTCAGAGCTGGTAGCAAATTGGCCTCATCCTTCTTGTTATTGAACCTATTTTGTGCCTGCATGTTGCATTTTGTTAGCCTAGCACAGGATGCGTTCGGCATCCCGGTGGTCGAGATGCCGACACATTACCGAAGGTAAGTAGCAGAGTTGTGTCAGGTTGCGGCCTAGAATCATCTGTTACTCACCTCAGCGCTGGCTTCCCCTGACCTCCCGTGCGGTAAGACGCCAGGTGCGGCGGCGACTGACGCGCTAAGGATTATTCCTGTGGTCTGCTAGGACATCCATGTGTTGCTCTGCGATTTGGTTCCTGAGGTTACCGTCATGGATGCAGTCATGACAGTCTAAATCACATGATTAGCCCTTTACCCAAAGGTAGCATTGGTTGCTGTCAGCTGACACCATCTTCCAATGGATCACTACCTTAGGGTATTTAGCCGGGCTCCGGGCAACAGGAAGTTGCCTTTACAAGTTTGCTACTTCCAGTGATTACTTGCTGTTGCAGCGTTTCAGGTTCCACACTCCTTTCTTCCAGTGTATTATTCCAAGTGTTATTCTACAGTGTGTGTACTCATGTTCATCACCCGAGTACAGAATCTTAGTGCCATTCTCCCGTACCAGCTCTGCGTCTGGATCAACAGTGTGTGTACTTAGTACGTCACCTGAGTACAGAATCTTAGTGCCATTCTCATGTACCAGTCCTGCGCCTGTATCAACAAAGTATGTACTCAGTGCATCACCCATGTATGGACTTCTAATACCATTCTCCTGTGCTTTCCCTCGGTTTGTGTTCTTCTGTTTCCCACTTGTACCGGATACCTGACCAAAGGGCCGTGACCTGCCTGTTGGGTGCAGCTTTAACCCATATCCCAATTGGAGGGGTCACTGGTGAACACCTCTCAGTAGGTTAGACTCCGCGCCGTGACAGGTTGGGGGGAGTTTTAGGGTTAGGTTTCGGGGTTAGGCACTTTGGGGAGGGTTAGGCACTAAGGGGGGAGGATTAGGTTTAGAGTGCGAGGAGGTTAGGCACCAAAGAGGGAGGGTTAGGGAGAGGGGGAGGGTTAGCATACCGACCAACAAGTGTCGGTATGCTAGCTCTGACGGGATCCCGGCATCAGGATTCTGACCGTTGGGATCCCAGCTGCCGGCATCCCATACCCAACCCACGTAGCACAATGATCCTCAGACTTTAATGTCAGGCTCCTGCAAGAAAAAGCACAGCTCCATAGGATTGATCACAGTGTTCCTGTCAGTTGAGCACCAGCAGCACTTATTTATGTAAGCTCCTACTCTGTCATCCTTGAACATTCTAGATGTGCTTATTCTCGACCCGCTTACTGATCTGCTGCAACATGTAGCTATTTAATGCTGTAGATCCAGACACTCTGCCTAAATATTGTGCTCACCCATGGTAATCCAGCTGCTCCCAGTTCCTGTTTCTGC
The DNA here is from genome assembly GCA_031769625.1 of Taudactylus pleione. Lineage (NCBI taxonomy): Eukaryota > Metazoa > Chordata > Amphibia > Anura > Myobatrachidae > Taudactylus > Taudactylus pleione. The sequence goes on from JAUIMM010000038.1 coordinate 9,415,705, forward strand.
TATTTTGATTTCCTAGGCTTTGGACCTTTAGTTTCTTTCTGGCTGCCTTCCAGGCTCTGTTACCCCTTGTTACAATCCTGACTCTGGCCTTTGGATTTCTCTTGGTTACCTGTAACATACTTCTGCCTGCTCTCAGTTTGAGTCTTTTACCAAACTTACTTGTATATACTACCCGCTTCTGCCTACTCCTCCCAGTCTAACTGCTCACATGTGCACCAAATGTCTAGCTTTGGACAATGACTTTGGCTCTTTTTAACCCTAGAGCTGGAAGCCATTAGGATCTCCTTCGCAGCACGATAACTCTGAACATGTCAGGAGAGATGCAGTGTTTGAGGCAGGTCAGACTTGACTCAAAAGCAGCGTGGCTGCCCGATCTCATCGATGTTATCGTCATTGGACAGATATGAGAAGGCAGCAGTCGGAGTCCCTATACTCGAGGAGGCTTTGTAGACTTTAGCATAGTTTCGCTATTGTGATCTGTGATCCGAGCAGCTGAGATGACATTTGCTTTCGGACATGAATCAGGCCCAGAGTCCAAATGACCACTGACCAATTGAAAGCTGTTAAATAAATCATTATTATACAGGCATTGTATCTCCACCCACAAAGTTTCAACCAGCACCAGAGTTTCCCTATGCTGGCTCCTTCCAATGGTCTGAATATTGAAGGGAAGCCCTGGGTACACCCTGCTTAGATAATTATGCTGGCTGTAGTGTGCTGGTGGTTTACATTTTATGTGGCTTTTTCTGGTAGTAGAGTTTTCCTGCCAAAACAGTCCCAATATTCCAATGTACTCTCACTCTCATAATTAATTTAGCAAATACCTAACATTAAACTCTAGATTATTTTGAGAGGAAAATGTCAAATATCATAGAGTAGAATAAGGGGGTTCTAAAGGGGTAGGAGGTTGCACTATACTGATATTTTTCTACCTCCCTGTACACTGAGATCCAAGTTTAGGGCCTGATTTAGAGATCGGCGCTAATACATGAACGGCTGTAATCCCAGATGCAGTGGTTCTGTGAAAATATGCATACGCTGCAGCCAGTGTCGGACTGGGGCATGAAGGGCCCACCCGGGGAATGCAGTGATAGGGGCCCATACTTATGGGTGTGGCCAGCCTCCAGAGGGGGTCTGGGCCCCTTTACATATATACATATATATAGTAAATACTGCTAGTAAATGCATGTTAACGTACCAGATTAATAACTGCAGTACATTGTAGAAAATAAACAATAGTCCTGTGCAGTATAATTCAAGTACACAGTCTGGAACCTGATCCCTAAAGAAGGGGGTGGGCCCTCAGGCACTGGGGCCCACCGGGGTTTTCCCCTGTGGGCCAGTCTGACCCTGGCTGCAGCTGCCGAGATTTGTATTGAGACGCCCACTAGCGGCATCTCAAGTCCGGCCACTTGTGTACTCTAATTTATAACAAGATAAGTAGAAGAATATAATAAGTAGAAGAATATAATGTTCTTTTCAAATTTACTGCAAAGATTCATTATCACCTTTACATTCTCTGCATCATAAGTGTTCCAAGCAATGCAAGTGTATAACTCAAACTGGAATATTCATATGGCACAAACTTTGTCTTATTTAGAATTTTGTTCATCTCAGATAATCTAATGAAATGTACTCCATGTATCAGAGAAAGTACTGACTTGCTGTTCCTTCAAGCTCTTTTGTGAGTCACTCTAGTTCTCAGTCTCTTTTTTTATAATTCTATTAGGTAAAGCACAGCTCTTCATGAATTACTTTCTTTTTCGCAGTAATAGAGTAAAACTCCAACACACAGAAGTGTTCCTTTTATCATTCCTAACTTTTTTAAACTTTGAAAGTTTGACGTGTCCGGAAGCACTGACACCAAAAGCAGTGCCTTCTAATGGTGACTATTGTGAGATGTTTAACACTAATTCTTCTTAGGAAATATTATATACAGTTCTAGGGAGAATTATAGATATAGAAATGTATTAAAACATTTGCATTTTCAGTAGGTTATCTTGATATATGTGTCACAAGTCACCATTGTGCCTTGTTAACTACCCGTGCTCCGGGTATCTCCCCTTCTCTGCTTCACAAGGCACACACCCGCAATCAAGCCTCCGTACAAGGTTCACGCCATACTGGGACGGCCTCTCCAGTTGCCAGGAGATGGGGACGCCGGGTTGCAACAAGTGGTACTCCGTGAAGTTTCCTCCTCAGCTGTGGATCCCATTATCTCTGTCTTCTTCCTATTGGTTCTATCACCCTTTATACTCCTGCTGCTTCTTAGCCGCCTTGCCAGCTATAGCATCTCAGTACATGCCTTCCGGTTCCTGTCCGTGGAGTTCCTGCTCTTTGTACCAGTGTGTCCAGTTCATTGTGTCTCAGTGTGTTTATCCCGGCTTATCAGGCGCATCTTGGCTGCTATAGCCGCACCTCGGCCCATTGGGCCGCATCTCAGCGAATACCACCTCAGCTATTAGGCCCCATCTCACCATACACCATCTTGGTTGTCATAGCCACACCTCGGCCCATTAGGACGCATCTCAGCGTATATCACCTCGGCTATCTTAGCCGCACCTCGGCCCATTAGGCCGCATCCAAGCATATACCATCTCGGCTGCCATAGCCACACCTCGGCCCACTAGGCCGCATCTCAGTGGATACCATCTTGGCTGTCATAGTCGCACCTAGTCCGCATCTCAGTTAATATCACCTTGGCTCATTAGCCGCACCCGGGCCCTCAAAGCCACATCCAAGCCTTTTACCACTGCTCAGGCTCTCAAAGCCACATCTCAGCTCACTAGCTGCACCGGGGCCTTCAAGGCCACATCTAGCCTCTTATCACCACATCATCTCTTAAAGCCACTAGCCGCCCCAGGGCCCTTGAGGCCACATCTGAGTCTCTAACTACCACTTCAGCTCTCTAAGTCATAACCTCGCTCTTAAGCCGCTCCCCGGCCTTCAAGGCACAGATCTGTATCCAGTGTCGCATCACTTCTAGGGCCTCCTAGGATAGCCATGTAAGCCTCTACTACCCCGAGTGTAAGTCCAGGTGGCCACCTAAGTACCGGTGAACGTATTGTGATCTAAGGGAACAGCGGGTGGCTGTTATTGGTGGAAGACCTCAACTCTGTGGTTCTAGAAGTCTTACACGGTAAGTCCAAGGAGACCGTAACAATATGATATTAAACTAGAGAGATTTCTACCAGGGCAAGGGTGGATTAAGATAGGTAGAGGTCCATGTGCAGTCTCCGACTGGGGCCTCCTCCTCTCTACCTAGCAGCCAGAGTCTCCTGTGCATGCGCACATGACCGGAGAAATGGCGCAGCAGACATTTTCCCTTTGTTTTCCATACTGCATATGTGCAAAACTGGAAGATGGTCATGGCGACCATTTTCCAGACAATTTGTATAGCGACGCTGCCGATGTGGGACTCCGGAGAGGTAAGTATTGATTAATTGGGTGCAAGGTGTGCGGTGTGGACCCCCTGGACCCAGGGGTCCAGGTGCACCCTGCACCCATTATAGATACGCCCCTGTACCAGGGTTATTTCACAGTGGAGATTATTCAGAGTTTAGAGCAAAGCAAAAAAAAAAAAAGCAACTGTGCACCTTGGCAAAACCATGTTGCACTGCAGGTGTGGCAGATTTAAAATGTGCAGACAGATTTAGACTTGGGAGAGTGTTTCCTAAGTGATCTCTAAATTGCAGTGTAAAAATAAAACTGTCCTGCATTTGTGGGCTGCATGCAAAAGCAGCCAGTATTTAACCTGAATGCAAAAATAAAAAAAGTATTTGCACCCCTTGCATTGCAACATGGTTTGTTCCAGATGCAAAGTTGCTCCTTTTTTCTCGAATCTCAATATGTCCTTCTAAAAGAGAAAATATATTACATTTCGTTTTCCCGATAGATGCAAAAGGTATTAATAAATGCCAAAGTGGCGCTACCACGGGATCTGATTCCCAGCCCTGTTTAGAGCAGCTGTATAAAAAAAGAGGATAGTCAGTCCTCACAAATATAGGGAAACAAAGATACAGAGATACTGCACTCTGATAAACAGGGTTCAATAGGTCCTGTAATAAATGTATTCCGAATGAACAATTGCAACACACATAATGAATATAAATATTCAAACACAATAAATTACAATTCAATAGAATAAAAAAAATATATATAAATAAAATAAAAAAATTGGTGAAGTTAAAATAATGCAAATGTCGCTTGTTTCCTCAAAGAAAACCCATAGGCCTAGATGTATGAATGGAGAGTTTAGGTATATGTCCTTATAGAATACCCTCCTGATATTTTGTTTTGTTCAGCATGCAATAGTGTTGAAACACATCCAGTGTATAATTGTAATCCTTAGGCAATGTTAGCAGAGCTGGTTAAGCCAAGTACCTAAATTTTGGTCGCTAGGTATAGAGATATCTCTTTTTACCGTGTTCCTTGCGATTCGGGTACAGTCAGCTGGCGGCATGTGGGATCACCCCTTTATCGTCACAGCTTGTGTCCCCGACCCATCAGCGTGTTTGACAAATCAGGTTCAGTCAGCTGGTGGTATATGGGTTCACCTCTTTGATCGTCACCGCTAATGCCTCGAATCCAGTCGGGCTGGTGATGCCGCTGTTATGAGGTACAATTAACCTTGCAGCAGTAATCTTCAGTGGGTTTGTAAAGTATGAATGGACGAATAATAGCTCCTGTTCAATCTGGGTATTGGAAATGAAATGGAGCCAGGCCCTTGACGCGTTTCGCTGTGTATAGCCATAGCTTTATCAAAATGTAATGATGGACTGGTGGAAAGGCCCCTTTATAGGTCATTTCTAAAGTGGTTGATAATTAACAGGTGTCACACATTCATCGATTTAACATATCAAATAAAAATAATAATAAAAGTAAAACAGTTGTTGGCATAATAAATAGTGGAAGGCAAACCCACCTGAGTTTATTGTTAAAAAATATATTTATAATAGAGGAAACAAATATTCTCAACAATTAATAAATTCCAATAGGAAACTCACCAGCCGCGCATCTCCCATATCCGCACACGTGATGTAAACAGACCATCACGTGAAACGGAGAGACATGACACGGCATAGTGATTCCCTCAGGTTCCGATCACATGGTATATACAATTTACAGTGTGAGGGAGGATACCGTAACAGATGAATAACAATTAGCCATGTGTATCGGCAGCCTATGCACGTGATATAAATAATTGTCACGTGAGGCTTCAAATGGGTGTGATGACAATTATGTCACAGTTGTAAGTATCAATTAACTCTATCTGTTCAAGTTTCTTCCCTACATAAATGAAAATATGGGAAAGGAATTGTACATATTCCAAATACCAAAGATGGTTTACAGTAGAGTCCCTATAGAAAGCAAAGTGAACCTAATCATTATGTTGTCGTGGTCAAACAATTAATGAAAAAACATAAACTTGGCTCACAAGATTAACCTGACAATAGTATACCACATTTCTTATTTTATATCACTTATTCTCCCATACGTATAAAAGATATGTCGGAAGAGTATTAAACAGTTCATAGGAAATATCTAGATCTAATAATAGTTATACATAAAATGTATGGCCCTAATTAAAATATTAAAACAATGTAGTATAAAAATAGATTAACATGGTATTCCACATGGCATAACATCACCCAACAAGACCTGTATGTGCCTGCTCTGCATACTAAGTTCGAAAGGCAATGGTTCTTAGAGTATAGAATTTAATTCCACTGCTTCATTAAGGCCATTGGGGTAGAGGGAATTCATTTTAAAAATCCAAAAAGTCTCCTGTTCACAAAGGAGTCTTAACCGATCGCCCCCCTCGTATAGTGGTAGAGACCTTCTCAGTACCGATGAGTCTCAATGAATGGGGGTCCCCATTATGATGTTCAGTGAAATGTCGGGAGACACTGTGTGCAGGAGATTTATTTCAAATATTTCTTCGGTGTTCCATAAAACGGGTTTTTAAGTTCCGTATGGTTCTTCCAACATATCTTAGATTACAGCTGCAGGAGATGACATAAACTACAAATTTAGAGTTACAATTAATAAAATCTTTAATTGTATACTCTTCATCATTATCATGAGTCTTAATGTGTTTAGTACCATTACATACATAATTGCATGTAGTGCATCTCCTGCCTCCGCATTTATAAAAACCAATAAGTTTAGGAGGTAACCATGAAATGGCAGTATAACTTTTATCAGAATTTCTTAGGAAACTAGGAGCCAGTACATTTTTAAGGGACTTATTTTTCATGAAGACAAGAGTCGGTTTAGGTGGAATTAGATCTCCCAATATGTTATCTTGTTTCAAAATATTGTAGTTTTTATTCACTATGTTCTTAATGTCTCTATATTTATTATTAAATGTAACTACAAATAATAAATCCTTGTTAAAATCCTTGTCCTGGGTGAGGGTGCTTTCTTTTGATTTTATTAGCATCTCTCTATCCATGAGAAGGACTTCATCATAGTCCTTTTTGGTCAGGTGGTTAGGATAACCTCTCGATCCAAAGGCTTCTGTCATTGGGATCGCTTGTTGTTTAAACGAGTCCAAGTCCGAGCAGTTACCTTGCAGTCTCATGAGTTGGACTTTTGCTATGTCTCGTTTCCATGCCGTATAGTGTGCACTACCAAAGTGGAGGTAGGCATTGGTGCCCACTTCTTTAGTGTAGTTAGAAATAACTATTTTCTTATTCTTGATCTCCAGGGATATGTCTAAAAAATTAATGTGTTCACAATGATAAGTGTGTGTGAATTGTAAATTGAACTTGTTCTTATTGAGTGCTGATACAAAAGAAAGTGCTGTTTCAGGGGGCCCATCCCAAATAATAAATAAGTCATCAATGTAATGGCCATAGAGAACCAGGCCTGCGCCGAGCTCGCTGCCCCACACGTGGTGGTCCTCGACCGCACCCATGTAAAGATTAGCGTAGCTCGGTGTGAGCCTGGTTCCCATGATCATCCCCATCACCTGCAAATACAAAGTGTCCAAAAACAAAAAATAGTTGTGACTAAGAATGTAAGGTATAGATTTTAGCAGGAAGGTCATATGTCGATCCGAAAGATCTCCATCGGAAAGGAGTCGGTTCCGAATGGCTTCAATCCCTAAATCATGTGGAATGTTTGTATATAAACTTTGTGCATCCAGTGTCATGAAAGCATAAGATTCTTTCCATTCAATATCCTTAATTAATTGTAAAAAATTAGTGCTATCCCGAATATGTGATCTTAGTGTAGAGACTCGAGGTTGTAAAAAGGAATCTACATAAAATTATAAATTACAAGATAAAGAGTGAATGCCAGAAATGATAGGACACCCTGGTGGTGATATAAGGGTTTTGTGAATCTTTATAGGGGTAACCGGAAAAGGTGAATAGTGGAAGTGAAATTCATCTCTGGACATCACATTATCTTGGAGGGCCTCATTCAGAAGTGAGTGCAGTTCCACTGGAAAGGCTTTAGTGGGGTCTGAAGGCAACTGGATGTAAAATTTCTTATCTCCAAGTTGTCTCTGGGCTTCTAATATGAAGTCCGTTCTATTTTGGACCACAATGCCACCCCTTTTATCAGCTTCTTTAATAATAATAGAAGAATCTTTCATTAAATTGTGTAACGCTTTTTTCTCCCATTTATTCAGATTAGTTCTTTCGCTGGGATCTGGTCTGGTTTGCATACACAAGTGTTTGAAGTCATCCAAGGTGGTTTTATAAAAGCATTCTACACTATTACTCTTGTGTTTGATTGGGAAGAACTCGGACTTGGATTTGAATTTTTCTCTATTGATATCAAAGACAGGAAGTGTTTTAATAGGGGAGTGACCGGTATGATCACCTCTTTATCGTCACAGCTTGTGTCTCCGACCCAGTCAGCATGTTTGACAAATCAGGTTCAGTCAGCTGGCGGTATATGGGTTCACCTCTTTGATCGTCACCGCTAATGCCTCAAATCCGGTCGGCTGGTGTTGCCGCTGTTATGAGGTATAATTAACCTTGCAGCAGTAATCTTCAGTGGGTTTGTAAAGTATAAATGGATGAATAATAGCTCCCGTTCAATCTGGGTATTGGAAATGAAATAGAGCCAGTCCCTTGACGCGTTTCGCTGTGTATAGCCATAGCTTTATCAAAAGGTAATGATGGACTGGTGGAAAGGCCCCTTTATAGGTCACTTCTAAAGTGGTTGATAATTAGCAGGTGTCACACATTCATCGATTTAACATATCAAATAAAAATAATAATAATAGTAAAACAGTCGTTGGCATAATAAATAGTGGGAGGCAGACCCACCTGATTTTATTGTTAAAAAATATATTTATAATAGAGGAAACAATATTCTCAACAATTAATAAATTCCAATAGGAAACTCACCAGCCGCGCGTCTGCCATATCCGCACACGTGATGTAAACAGACCATCACGTGCAACGGAGAGACATGATGCGGCATAGTGATTCCCTCAGGTTCCGAGGTAACCTTTATCAAAAGGTAATGACGGACTGGTGGAAAGGCCCCTTTATAGGTCATTTCTAAAGTGGTTGATAATTAACAGGGGTCACACATTCATGTATCTTTGTTTCTTTGTTGACTTTCCTCTATTTTATACAGCTGCTCTAAACAGGGTTGAGAATCACATCCCGTGGTAGCGCCACTTTGGTATTTATTAATATCTTTTGCATCTGTTCCACTTTTTAGTCTTATTGGGGCTGCAACCATGGGATGTTTTTCCCATTTTGAGGAAAGGAATAGTAGGAGGCAGACCTATCTAACAAATTGGGATCCTAGTAATGGGATAGAATTAAATAATGATGAAATTAATCTGAAAATGAATTTTATTAGTTGGAGGATCTACTTAAATCAGAAATAGAACACTGGTTAGATAGTACAAACTTACAAAAATATGTTGAGAAGAACATGATCCCCAGAGGTCTACGCATCGCCAAACCATCAATATTTGAAAATGATGAAGATTTTCAGACTAGATGGGACAAAATACTTGACAAATGTTCTTTTTCCCTAATGGAATTAGTGATAGAATATCGTATGAAGAAAGCTAAGACCATTGAGATTGAGATCGAAGCATCAAAAAGCAGGATTGAACCCTATAGTCGTCTTAAGGAATATCAAGAAAGAGACCAAATGATTACTGAAAAAGTAGTTAAATTTGAACAAATATTAGTTAATAACAAATGTAAAACATTCAAAAGGGATACAGAAGATTACAGAAGTGGTCACCCAAAATGATTTAGGAAATGCAGAGACCCTCCTTCACATTTTACACCAGAACAGTCCAGACCTCCGATTATTCATAGGGGGTCACAATTTCCAAGACATAATTATGAAGCATCAGGAGGTGCGCGCTACAGACTGAGACAGAGAGTCCTCTCTGATCGTCGTGTATACCGCAACTCCAAACCAAATGCTTATATTGAAAATCAAAACTATTTCACTACTTCTAATCAAAAGAAAGATAATAGATACAAATCTTCAGAAAGAGGCAGTAATATAAACCATTGATCTAGATTCCCAGAGTCACCATCACCTCCAAGGTATAATTACAGTTCTACAGGAGCTAGACCAAAAAACAGATCTGACATAATTAGATCTACAGATCAACGCTCCAATGAGGTTTTTTAGATCAGCATCCCAACAGAGGGATTTACGATCTACCACATGGAAGCAGAGACCAGATAAGGGAAACACCCAAAAGGCGCAGAGAATTAAGCCTAGAGGTAGAAGGGGAGGGAAGAAAGAAAGTACTAAGACATTAAAAATCATAATTAAAAATAAAAGGAAAATTAAAATTATATTTAATCTGTCTTCTAAAATCCTTACAGAAGCAGAAAAATCTCTTCTAAGTAAAGGGTTAAAATTCGCCCCCTCTTCCGAACCCAATATCTTTGATCTCTTTGTGGATCTTAACAAGTTTGTTAGGAACCTCTGCAGAAAAAGATTTTTTGCAAGAAAACAAATTAATAAAGAGAATGAGGAAGCGTTCCCCATTATTCTAGACTTAGATGATGATCCTTTATTGGAAATACTCTTAGAACTCTGGGAAGAGAATCATACCGGTCACTCCCCTATTAAAACACTTCCTGTCTTTGATATCAATAGAGAAAAATTCAAATCCAAGTCCGAGTTCTTCCCAATCAAACACGAGTAATAGTGTAGAATGCTTTTATAAAACCACCTTGGATGACTTCAAACACTTGTGTATGCAAACCAGACCAGATCCCAACGAAAGAACTAATCTGAATAAATGGGAGAAAAAAGCGTTACACAATTTAATGAAAGATTCTTCTATTATTATTAAAGAAGCTGATAAAGGGGGTGGCATTGTGGTCCAAAATAGAACGGACTTCATATTAGAAGCCCAGAGACAACTTGGAGATAAGAAATTTTACATCCAGTTGCCTTCAGACCCCACTAAAGCCTTTCTGGTGGAACTGCACTCACTTCTGAATGAGGCCCTCCAAGATAATGTGATGTCCAGAGATGAATTTCACTTCCACTATTCACCTTTTCTGGTTACCCCTATAAAGATTCACAAAACCCTTATATCACCACCAGGGTGTCCTATCATTTCTGGCATTCACTCTTTATCTTGTAATTTATCATTTTATGTAGATTCCTTTTTACAACCTCGAGTCTCTACACTAAGATCACATATTCGGGATAGCACTAATTTTTTACAATTAATTAAGGATATTGAATGGAAAGAATCTTATGCTTTCATGACATTGGATGCACAAAGTTTATATACAAACATTCCACATGATTTAGGGATTGAAGCCATTCGGAACCGACTCCTTTCCGATGGAGATCTTTCGGATCGACATATGACCTTCCTGCTAAAATCTATACCTTACATTCTTAGTCACAACTATTTTTTGTTTTTGGACACTTTTTATTTGCAGGTGATGGGGACGACCATGGGAACCAGGTTCGCACCGAGCTATGCTAACCTTTACATGGGTGCGGTCGAGGACCACCACGTGTGGGGCAGTGAGCTCGGGGCAGGCCTGGTTCTCTATGGCCATTACATTGATGACTTATTTATTATTTGGGATGGGCCCCCTGAAACAGCACTTTCTTTTGTATCAGCACTCAATAAGAACAAGTTCAATTTACAATTCACACACACTTATCATTGCGAACACATTAATTTTTTAGACATATCCCTTGATATCAAGAATAAGAAAATAGTTACTTCTAACTACACTAAAGAAGTGGGCACCAATGCCTACCTCCACTTTGGTAGTGCACACTATACGGCATGGAAACAAAACATACCAAAAGTCCAACTCATGAGACTGTGAAGTAACTGCTCGGACTTGGACTCATTTAAACAACAAGCGATCCCAATGACAGAAGCCTTTGGATCGAGAGGTTATCCTAACCACCTGACCAAAAAGGACTATGATGAAGTCCTTCTCATGGATAGAGAGATGCTAATAAAATCAAAAGAAAGCACCCTCACCCAGGACAAGGATTTTAACAAGGATTTATTATTTGTAGTTACATTTAATAATAAATATAGAGACATTAAGAACATAGTGAATAAAAACTACAATATTTTGAAACAAGATAACATATTGGGAGATCTAATTCCACCTAAACCGACTCTTGTCTTCATGAAAAATAAGTCCCTTAAAAATGTACTGGCTCCTAGTTTCCTAAGAAATTCTGATAAAAGTTATACTGCCATTTCATGGTTACCTCCTAAACTTATTGGTTTTTGTAAATGCGGAGGCAGGAGATGCACTACATGCAATTATGTATGTAATGGTACTAAACACATTAAGACTCATGATAATGATGAAGAGTATACAATTAAAGATTTTATTAATTGTAACTCTAAATTTGGAGTTTATGTCATCTCCTGCTGCTGTAATCTAAGATATGTTGGAAGAACCATACGGAACTTAAAAACCCGTTTTATGGAACACCAAAGAAATATTTGAAATAAATCTCCTGCACACAGTGTATCCCGACATTTCACTGAACATCATAATGGGGACCCCCATTCATTGAGACTCATCGGTACTGAGAAGGTCTCTACCACTATACGAGGGGGGCGATCGGTTAAGACTCCTTTGTAAACAGGAGACTTTTTGGATTTTTAAAATGAATTCCCTCTACCCCAATGGCCTTAATGAAGCAGTGGAATTAAATTCTATACTCTAAGAACCATTGCCTTTCGAACTTAGTATGCAGAGCAGGCACATACAGGTCTTGTTGGGTGATGTGATGCCATGTGGAATACCATGTTAATCTATTTTTATACTACATTGTTTTAATATTTTAATTAGGGCCATACATTTTATGTATAACTATTATTAGATCTAGATATTTCCTATGAACTGTTTAATACTCTTCCGACATATCTTTTATACGTATGGGAGAATAAGTGATATAAAATAAGAAATGTGGTATACTATTGTCAGGTTAATTTTGTGAGCCGAGTTTATGTTTTTTCATTAATTGTTTGACCATGACAACATAATGATTAGGTTCCCTTTGCTTTCTATAGGGACTCTACTGTAAACCATCTTTGGTATTTGGAATATGTACAATTCCTTTCCCATATTTTCATTTATGTAGGGAAGAAACTTGAACAGATAGAGTTAATTGATACTTACGGCTGTGACATAATTGTCATCACACCCATTTGAAGCCTCACGTGACAATTGTTTATATCACATGCATAGGCTGCCGATACACATGGCTAATTGTTATTCATCTGTTACGGTATCCTCCTCCCTCACACTGTAAATTGTATATACCATGTGATCGGAACCTGAGGGAATCACTATGCCGTGTCTTGTCTCTCCATTTCACGTGATGGTATGTTTACATCACGTGTGCGGATATGGGAGATGCGCGGCTGGTGAGTTTCCTATTGGAATTTATTAATTGTTGAGAATATTTGTTTCCTCTATTATAAATATATTTTTTAACAATAAACTCAGGTGGGTTTGCCTTCCACTATTTATTATGCCAACAACTGTTTTACTTTTATTATTATTTTTATTTGATATGTTAAATCGATGAATGTGTGACACCTGTTAATTATCAACCACTTTAGAAATGACCTATAAAGGGGCCTTTCCACCAGTCCATCATTACCTTTTGATAAAGCTATGGCTATACGCAGCGAAACGCGTCAAGGGACTGGCTCTATTTCATTTCCAATACCCAGATTGAACGGGAGCTATTATTCATCCATTTATACTTTACAAACCCACTGAAGATTACTGCTGCAAGGTTAATTATACCTCATAATACCGGCATCACCAGCCGACCGAATTCGAGGCATTAGCGGTGACGATCAAAGAGGTGAACCCATATACCGCCAGCTGACTGAACCTGATTTGTCAAACATGCTGACTGGGTCGGAGACACAAGCTGTGACGATAAAGAGGTGATCCCACATGCCGCCAGCTGACTGTACCCGAATCGCAAAGAACACGGTAAAAAGAGATATCTCTATACCTAGCGACCAAAATTTAGGTACTTGGCTTAACCAGCTCTGCTAACATTGCCTAAGGATTACAATTATACACTGGATGTGTTTCAACACTATTGCATGCTGAACAAAACAATATATCAGGAGGGTATTCTATAAGGACTCTCCATTCATACATCTGGGCCTATGGGTTTTCTTTGTGGAAACAAGCGACATTTGCATTATTTTAACTTCACCAATTTTTTTATTTTATTTATATATATTTTTTTTATTCTATTGAATTGTCATTTTATTGCGTTTGAATATTGATATTCATTATGTGTGTTGCAATTGTTCATTCTGAATAAATTTATTACATGACCTATTGAACCCTGCTTATCAGAGCGCAGTATCACTGTATCTTTGTTTCCCGTTTTCCCGATAGGCCTGCAAAGTAAAGTTTAAATCAAGTTTTGGAATGCAACACATCCAGTCAGTGGCTCCTGCCCTGCAGAGAGGCACCAGGCTGGAAAGGTGCTCTCCCTGCAGCTGATGCTGAGTCCATTGATGCTGTTTGAGGCTACCGCTGTGCCAGTCAAGCTGTATTACATGCAGCGGCAGCCTGCTGCAGAGAAGTGTGGCTGAGCCTGCCTGAGAGGCTCTTCACAAAGTCCCACCACTACTGTTTTAACATCACCCTCCTTTCCTCCTCTCTCCTCTCCTTCCCGCTCCTCCACTGTGCTGCACCTGACCAGTGACCACTCCTCCGTTGGAAGCAGGGGAAGCCTGGCTGGAAGGTTCTTGACATCAGGCTCATATCGGCGGGATTCGGGAGTCGGAGTGCCAGTGACTGCAGAGGTGCTGTGTGGTTAGCAGGTGGCAACCAGGCAGAGGGACTCCAGAGCAGATGCGGCCAGTACCTTGTGGCTCTCAGTGCACCTGGAAAGAATGGATATTGAAGGTAAGTCTGCCTGGCAAGGGTGGAGGGGTTCTAAGTTTGTCCAGGAATGTAAGTGCTTAGTATGGAGGAGAGGGGGGGTTAAGTGTACCCAGTAGTGGAAGTGGGGTGTTCTAAATGTGGCCACTAAGAGAGGGGTTGCTATGTGTGCCCATATTGAAGAGGTTAAGTGTACCCAGGGGCTAAGTTTGCCTAGTAAGGGAAGTGCAGTGGGTGCTTAGTGTGGCCACTAAATGAGGGGTTGCTATGTGTGCCCAGTTAAAGGGGGATGATTGTTACGTGTGCCCATTAAGGGAAGGGAGGCTGGTGCCAAGTGAGTCCAATAAGCGGGGGTTCAGTCCAAGCACTGTCCTGTCTGAGTTCTGTTCCTGTCTCCCCTGTCCTGGCCTGTCCTCTTTGTTCTGTCACATCTGTCCTGTCCCCTCTTTCCTGCCCTGTCACCTCTGTCCTGTCCCTGTCACCTCTGTCCTGTCCCTGTCACCACTGTCCTGTCCCTGTCACCCCTCTCTGCAGGCCCGTCTGTTCTGTATCAGCCCTGTCACCCCTGTCCCCTCTTTCCTGCCTTGTCACTTCTGTCCTGTCCCTGTCACCTCTGTCTGCAGGCCCATCTGTTCTGTCTCAGCCCTGTCACCCCTGTCCCCTCTTTCCTGCCTTGTCACTTCTGTCCTGTCCCTGTCACCTCTGCCCAGGCCCTATCCTCTCTTTCCTGGCCCTGTCACCTCTTTCCTGTCCCTGTCATCCCTCTCTGCTGTCCCCTCTGTTCTGTCTCAGCTCTGTTCCCTCTTTCCTTGCCCTGACACCTCCATCCTGGCCCTGTCACTCTTCTCTCCTGTCCCCACAGTTCTGTCTTGGCCCTTTCATCCATGTTCCCTCTTTCCTTGCAGTGTCACCTCTATCCTGGCCCCTCTATCCAGGTCCCTGTCACCACTGTCATGTGTCTGTCACCTTTATACTTTCCCTGTCACCTCTATCCTGGTCCTGTCACTCCTCTCTCCTGTCCCCACTGGCCCTGGGGACTGGTCTTCGCCCTGTCACCCATGTCCCCTCTTTCCTTGCCCTGTCACCTCTATCCTGGCCCCTCAATCCAGGTCCCTGTCACCTCTGTCCTGGACCTGTCCCCTTTGTCCTGTCAATGTCATCTTTATCCTGTCCTTGTCACCTTTATACTTTCCCTGTCACATCTGCCCTGGCCCTGTCAATGCTGTCCTGGTCCTGTCATCTCTGTCCTGTTCCTGTCCACTTTGTGTAGTCCCTGTCACCTTTGTCTTAGTCCTGTCCTTCGGCCCGTGCTGTCCCGAGCACGTCAACCCAAAACATTGACTAGCATCTCCCCTTCCTCTCACTAACAGAACTGTAGTGATTCCATATCACTAAATCATGTATTTCAGAGGATATCAAATACATCAGCACTGCAAAAAAAAATGTTTTTCCAACATCACTGTATAAGTTTCCTACATAGTCACTGACTGGGACAAGGCAACAGACCTGAGCGCTGTCTAACTGTGGTGTGATACGGATGCACTACTGTGTGAATGCTGATGCAAATACACTGTGGCTGGATCTGGTCACTGAGATCTACGAGAAAACCAGTTAAGGACATATTGATATTTGTTTCATGATCTAGATCGAAAAGGTTTCTCATGAGAATTAGAGATGTGCGCTGACCCTCGTGTTTTGGTTTTGGATCTGGATCTCCCCTGGTTTTGGATCTGAATCTGGTTTTGGATTTTTTCCTTGGTGTTTTGTTTTTGTGTTTTGGATCTGGATTTCTTTCTTAAAAAAAAACCCAGCTAAAATCACATAAAAATGTGCCTTTTTTTGATCTTACAGTATTAATAACCTCAATAACATTTATTTCCACTCGTTTCCAGTCAATTTTGGGTACCTCACAGCTCACAATATTGATTTTTTTCATCTAGTTAAAGGGCCAAAAGGTTGCATCCAGCTTGCTGGCTCAAAACTGATTGATATAATTATTAATAGAGTTGAGGACTGTGCAAAGATGATGGTTGGGATACCCTTGAAGATTGAAGGCATGGGCCTTCACAGAGGACAAGGAAGATGACGGCCTTGCATTATCATGATGACTGCTGGTGGCAGCTACAACATGTGGTTCTTGGTCTTGCTATCCTGTCATATTACAGCCCTCCATATTTTCTGCGGTCTTGAAGCAGTGTCACAAGCACCAATAGTGTAGCCAAGGTGCGGTTACAAAATTGACACACGTGCAGTCGTGCGCACACAGAAAAAAAATATACAAAAGACACTATTTTTTTTTCGGGTCCAGAACTTGGGCCCAGAGCACAGATTGGTGATGACTGGAGTCGGGCAGCACTAGGTTGCGTTGCTGTATCTTGTGTGGCTAAGCCTAACATGCACACACACACAGAAAATAAATAGACAAAAGACACTATTTTTTGGGGGGGTTTCGGGTCCAGAAATTGGGCCCAGAGCACAGATTGATGATGACTGGAGTCAGGCAGCACTAGGTTGCGTTGCCGACTTGCTAGATCTTGTGCGGCTAAGCCTAACACGCGCAGACACACAGACAATTATTAGAAAAAAAGACAATTGATTTTAATTTTTGTTATGCTCCAGAACTTGGGCCCAGAGCACATATTGATCACGACTGGAGTCGGGCAGCACTAGCTTGCAACTTGCATTGCTGGCTGAATCTTGTGCAGTACTGGGGTTAAGCCTAACACGCACAAACACACAGAAAAATATAAAAGACACTTTGATTGATTTTTTTTTTAGCACGACTGGAGTCGGGCAGCACTATCTTGCAGCTTGCGTTGCTGGCTGGATCTAGTGCAGTACTACGGTTAAGCCTAACACGCACGCAAACACACACACAGAAAAATATAAAAGACACTTTGATTGATTTTTTTTTTGACTATATATTATTTCTTTTTGTATTTTATTTTTTTTTAGTCCAGAACTTGGGCCCAGAAGGACACAGCACCAGCCCAGATGTATCTACAGTTCTGCACCAGTCCAGATGGACACAGCAGACATGAAAAACACCAGCCCAGGACACAGCAGACAGCACAGACAGCCCAGATGGATCAGCAACAGCTGAGATTGACACATTAGACAGCACAATGACAGCTGTCACAGGCACCAGCCCAGAATGGATCAACAGTTACCAGCCCAGGAAACAGCAGACAGCACCAGCACCTCTCCCAGCCCTACACTACTCACCTCTCTGTTCAGTCTCCACAGCTGGAGTGAAATGGTGTCCATCGCGTGGTCCCTTATATACTACATTGATCATAGAGACGAAAGTTTGTAAACCGCAAGATTTCGTCTCTATGGTTTTGACTCGATTTGAGAGATCCGAGTAATGCGGGAACATCTGAGCCTGCTTGGATCCGATTCGGTTCTGCTAAATTCGGGTGGGTTCGGATCTCTGGAAACCGAACCCGCTCATCTCTAATGAGAATACACTCTGTATAATGACATAAGTGCGAGTACATTGAAAAATATATTTAAAGTACACCTAGGGGTAAATTTACTAAGATTCGAGTTTGGTCGAGATAGCAATTTTGGGTGAGTTTAGGCATTTTTTTCATCTCGCAAATTTACTAAAGACAAATTCAGATGAGTTTGGGAGAGATTTCTCTCTTTTCACTGGTAAAACTTGGGTGAGATCGCAAACTCGAATCAACTCACCATCAGTCAAACTCGGAAGTACTTTTCATGAAAAAGATACAACTCGGGAATTTACCAAGAACCGAGATTACAATCTCAGGTGAGATTGTAGCAAACTCGCTGATAAATTGAAGTTTCAAACACTCCACCTCCTGAACTGCGAGTTTCACAGAAACATACACAGGTGAGTGTGATTTGTGTATGTTTCTGTCTGTATACCTAATCTAAAGTGTCTATTTGTAAAAAAAAAATATGTTGGGTCCCCCCCAAAAGTATAACCAGCCCCGGACTGCTCAGCCAGTCCTGGTTCCTAAAATTACAGGGAAAAAAACATGTAGGGTTCCCTCTTAATTTAGGAGCCACCACTCGGCTACAGGGCCAGTCCCGGTTTTAAATATAGGGGGAAAAAATGCGTAGTGGTCCCCCTATATTTAAAACCAGCACCAGACCAAACCAACTGGGTTGTAATGCCACAGCTAGGAGACCCTATCACCGGGTCTCCACAGCCAAAGCATTAACACCAAAATCTGGTCAGCCCAAGCCAGGGATCTAAGGGGAGTTGAGGACCCCCCAAGAAGGGGTCCCCCCTCTCCCAAAACCCCAGGCTTAGGCTGAAGCCCAGGGCTCTTTCCAGCACCCCTGGGCTGTGTGTACAGGGATAATGTGGGAAATAGTTCTAAACTATTGCATTTTACTGTAAACTACAAGTGCCAGCAGGCAGCCGGCATCTGTACCCCTACTGAAAAATACATAGTTAAATAACCACAACACACACTGAAAATACAATACTTTTGAACTATATTCACCATTATTACCCCCGTACCCACAGCCCAGGGGTTTGGGGAAGACCCCCGGGCTTCAGCCTAAGCCTGGGGTTTTTGGAGAGGGAGTCCCCTTCTTGGGGAGTTCCCCACCTCCCCTGAGATCCCCAGCTTGGGCTGACTGGCTTGCGGTGTTAATGCTTTGGCTGTGGAGACCCGGTGACAGGGTCTACAGGCTGTGGCATTACACCCCGGGCAGTTTGGGTCCGGTGCTGGTTTGAAATATAGGGGGACCCCTACACATTTTTACCCCTATATTTAAAACCAGGACTGGCCCTGAAGCCAGGTGCTGGTTCCTAAATTACCGGGAACATTACATGTTTTTTTCGCTGTAATTTTAATAACCAGGACTGGTTGAGCAGTCAAGAACTGGTTATGTCTTTTGAGGGGGACCCCACGTCATTTAAAAAAAAATAACCCTTTTATTACAGGTACAACACACAAGCAGCCTTCACATATCTCACTGATATGTGCAGGCTGCTTGCTCAGGAGAGTTTGGCAGAGAGAAAACACTGCAATCTTGGGTGAGTAATCTCATCTAAACTTGGTACTCGGTGAAGATATCCCAATCTGCTTCACCTTCGGCCAACTTACTCTCAGCTAAACTCACTTCTTAGTAAATTTGTGAGTTTCGTGAGCCTCAAATCACCTGAGTTTCAGTGATGCTAATCGAGTTTAAAAAAAAACACTTGATCAGACTCGAATCTTAGTAAATTTACACCCTAGAGTTCACTTGAGATAATGAAGACTTGAGCTGAATATGTTGTTTTAATTTTTCAACATTTCTTTTCTCCCCTTAACCCTAATTTTTTGTTTCTGATTAAGCTCATCCTTTACATTTCCTTCCTCAACCATATTTCTATTAGCTCAAAAAGTATTTTGCAAAATTTACTAACTTATTTCTCCACTTCTTTTAACATTTTGCAGATTTTTGTACCTCTAAGCACTCCACAGCTCTGTGGATCCCTGGCAACAGTGCAACACTAACCCAGACGATGTAAACAGAACATCAATAAATTCAAAAAGTGCTGAACGACTATTGATGTACAGTAATAGTAAAAAATATGGGACAGTAAAGTTATACTATTACTATTTAATTCGCTTTGAATGGTAAGTATCATAATTGAGAAACAAATCATTTTCGTTTTTCAATTATACATGTAGCTCTAATCACAATGGAGATATTATTGTGTTGACATTAGTGTCATCTTGAAATACAATAGGCAAATCCATTTTAAAAACATGCTGACAGAACTGCTTTAAAAAGTACATTCAATATGTGTCTCTAAAGTGATGCCAGTTTCTGCCCTTGTATTGTTATATATATATATATAAGATTCCAATATTTTATAACAAAGCATTGCATATTTTTATGTTTTGTTACTAAAGTTATCTGGGAGAATTCAGTTTAATCTGCCCTTTATATCCCTCTATAGAAAATACTTTAGGAGCTAACTATTGTAAAAGCCACTCACTCTTTAAAAAAAGAAAAAAAAATCCCTACAAAATGATCTTCTACTGCTGCTCTGTTGTCAGTCACTGTATTTGTTGCTAGTATGGTACATTGCTAAATAATAAAAAAAATACTACTACCAACATACAAAGCTATTAACATGACTGCACCAAATAAATCTCTTCCCTTGTCTCAAAATATCTCCCAACTCTACCCCTGTGCACTATCCAGGATTTATGCATATACTCACAATAACTGCTACCCTTCTTACCTGCAGACTTTTTTTTGCTTAATCCCCAATGTGAACTTCCTGCCATTGTACAACAAAAATCTCCCCTTGCCTTCACACCTTCAGGTATTCAGAGGAAACACATTTCTGTAGGTAAGACTACCAAATTCTTGACCCACCTTTTTGACCACTCTAGCTTCTTCTACCCAATTACCACATCACTACACAGTTCATATCAAAGATCACCGCACAACAGAGACAGTGATTGGTGGTTGTTGCTGCCTGATCTTGGGCTGCACTGCGTGTATTTTTATAGCATAAGTATTAGGATAGGACAGGATAGAAATAGGAGAGAGGAGAGGGTCAAGTGAGGCTGAGAAGAGCATCAGGTCCAGCCCTTGTGGTGTTGTTACTTATGCACATATTTGTGGGGCTTCAGAAGACAAGGTGAGGTAGAAGGTAAAGAGGAGCTGAAAAACTGAGTTTGAGAAGCTGGACTAAGCAGAGAGAACATGAGACCATGGAGCCTATATCATGATAGGTGGGAGATGTCTAATAGCTCCTTCAATGTATCTAGACCCACCTCTGCATCCCCTCCAATACTCCATAATGATGGGGACTCCCATGGTTCTAAGCTTATCCCCCTTTTATTCTCCCTTTACATGTCTTTCAGTTCCTTTGGACTTTATTACCATATCTATGCAGATTATACTTAAATTTGCCTATCTTCCATATATCTCAAACACTATGTCTTCTCCCTTGTCATCACATGTCAAACATTTTATCCTGATTGGCACAACACTTCCTGAAGCTCAACATTTCTAAAACTGATCTCACTATCTTTTCCCCAATCAAGTCCTCCTCTGCTCCCAATCTATTTCTCTTTGTTAATAAAATCTTACTCTCCTCCATTCCCCAAGTTCTATGTCTAAGTGTCACCCTTGATTCTGCCGACACATACAGTACAGTCTACCTCCACAATCTTTACTGAGTCAAGCCCTTTCCCACCATTGAAGTTACCAGAAGTCTTATTCATGCCCTCATCATTCCCACCTCCATTACTGTAATCTGTTGCATGCCTCACCCCTCTCCCGGTTATCCTCAACTCTGCTGCCAAACCTAATTTTTCTCTTGGTAAACCTCTGCTACCCCTCTCTTCCAATCACTCCACTGGTACCCTATCCCAATCAAATTTTTCTCTTTTGCCTTCAAAGCTCTAAACCTCACTCCTCCTTTGTACATCTCCAGCCTCATTTCCACACATACTCCTCCTGTTCCCCTCACTCTGCTAATGAATGCCAACTTGCCTCCTTCCTGATCACTGCTTCCCATTCTCACATTCAGGATTTTGCACAAGCTGCTCTTAATCTCTGGCATGCCCTCCCTTGTTTCATTAAACTTTCATCCAGCCTCCCTGACTTCAAGTCTGTCCTTAAAACTATATTTTTTTTAATTCTAGCTTACCACCCTCCCCCTAACTTAGCAGTCACTGACCTTTTCTACACCAATACCCCATATAGAAAGTAAGCTTGTCTTCTAGTTATTATTATTATTATTATTATTATTATTATTATTATTTATATTTAATCTTGTAAAGGACGGAGGAGATAACCATTATATTGTCTGCATGCCCAAAATAAAGAGTAGGCCGGTTTCTTATTTTGCTAATAACATGTTTCTGCATTTACTGTATAACGAGGAAAAACACAATAATGAATAGACCACATATTGAGATGGTTATAAACTTATTTTTGCATTTGAGAGGCCAAGCAGAGGCCACAGTTTGGAGTTTGATTTTCAATAAGTTAACATTTTTCGACCATATTTTATATTGAATGATAACCTTTATACTCACATTTTTTTAATTATTTCCTACAAATGGAAAATGAAAATACAGTATATAAATCAAAGGCTGGGGAAAAAAAATGCAAAATAATTAAATTCATGAATTTATGAACATAGCATTTGGAAAATGGAAATAAGATGAAAATACACTATTATTTTAAATTAAAGTGTTCTTGTTTTCACCAAGCCAATCAAAATATATCTTTAATCCGTGAAATACTATTTGTTTAATTGACTGAATTGCAATAAAAGATTTGCAGTTATCTAGTCTATTGTCTTTCCAAAGCACAGTGACCAATAGAACATTGTTGAATCTGTCACTGTCTTCATTTGCACAGGCGTGACATTCGCATTAAGTTAGAAATGACCTCCAGCCTCTCATGGAGGTTGTAAAGTCTGGCAGGACCTCCAATTTGGAAGCTTTTCTGCATAATACAGAAATATACTAAGTAAAAGATTCTGGAATCTCTATTCCACATTCAAATCCAGTTACAACCACAACACAGTTACCTTTTTGCGCCAATGGTCACTAATTTCCACAACCTTAAATATATAGTAGCCAGCATTATATATGTACATCCAAAAATATTAAACTGTATTTGGATGGCTTTGATCTCCTGCTTTGGAGCCAATCAGACATGAATTCTCCTTTAACATATAACTGAACATAAACCCCCCTCCCTCTATTCAGTACTAACTACCATTCTTACCCTACCTTTCTTCCCATTAAAAAAGCAATTAGTCAAATACCCTGTGTCGTCTAGATACTAGCCTATTAATGCTTAAGTTTTATGCTTCTACATTTTTATTTCTATCCTTTGGACATGTAAGAACAGATTATGGTTAATAAGTTGAAACCAATAAAGGTAACTGCACTATACCAGGGATGTGCATTCAGGTGAGGCAGAGCCTTTCTTGTCATACTTACAGTAGGTATACTCCAGGGTTTTGACTATAAAAATTATAAGAAAAATGTTAAGAACATATTATAAATATCTTCTTTGTATTATTGTAATAATTTTTATAGTTAAAACTGTGGAGTAAAAAGTGTATGGCAGGTGAGGCACTGCCTTCCCTGTCTACCTTTTCCACACATCCCTGATCAAAACACCCCAAATATCCAGCAGTACATATATACTGTTGCACCTTTATAAAATGCCCACATTAACCCGTTGGTTCATATATGTATCTGTAAATCTGGCTCTGATACTAGGTAGTGCCTCCCAGGTCATTTACCTCACCACACGTTACTGCACTGTACTTAGGTGACAATTTAGTACAAGTTGCAGCTGAAATATGTGGTAGCCCCATCCGGCTTCACTTAGGGCAAATAGGTTACTAAAACAATCTCAGTGCAAACCTTGTCTATTTGAATAAACTAAAAACTCAGTAGTATAGTCAACACAAATTTATTAGAAATATATATATATATGAATAAATTATACAATTACTATGTGTAACCATAATAGATAGTGCGACCTATGGTTAATATTTATCTGCACTCAAATTTCCCGTCCACTCTCTTTCCCATATTCTTGACTGGTCAGCCCAGGGCTAGTTGTCTTTAGACAGGGGGGACCTCATTTTTTTTTCTTTTGGAATTCCATCCCTGGGATGATCAGTCTAGAGCTGGTTGACATTATGGCAGGGGAATGCCATGCTGCGTGTGGGGGACTACATGCCATTTTCCTCCCTGTTTTTCAATACTAGGCAGAGCTTAGAGGCCTCGGGCTGCTAATACATTTTGGGGGATGACTCCCACTCCATTTCCTTAAAAACCTAAATGGATCCTATCTGTGTTTGGGGCAGTATTGTGTCAGTTTTCTACAAATGCTGCTTAGTAAATCTGGGGTTTCTATACTTGTAATGTTGAAACCATAAATGGTGAACCGATGTTCAGTTGCATTCTAAACTCTGGCTTCTCTGTTGGAGCTTTATGAAATACAGGGATTGCAAAACTGCTGCAAAGCTGCTGAAAACTGTGAGACCGACATTTTATAAACATAGCCAAAGGGGCTAATGTATAATTGGAAAGAAAATGGTCTTATGTTACTCATAATAAATTAGCATGGAAAATATATGCAAAGCTATCTGCATTTGAAGAAGTGGTTGCCTCTGTATTAGCAGCATTTGCACTTAATTTACTAGAAGTCGTCATCATCAGGGAGTACATACACCTGGGGGTATATTTACTAAGGTTCAATTTTGTTTTCTGCTCGATTTGCCATTCGATTTTAGTTTGATTTTGCAATTTTTCCCCTGTATTTACACAACCAGGACTGGCTAGGCAAACTCCAAGGCTGGTTGTAATTTTAGAGGGGACCCCACATCATTTTTTTAGAAATTGACACTTAACAAGCTTTATACACTAAGATACATGAATGCATCTCTCTGATGTATGCATGCATCTGTGTCAATAGAACTGCTCATGCTGAAAATGAAAGCATGAAGCAGGTTTATTCATTTGGGGTTTTGAAGCTCGTTTTGGAGTGGGATTTGGTGTTCGATGTGTACATGAACAGGCAAAATCGAACATCAAATCCCTTTTTAAAATTAAACAAGATCGAAATCGATTTGAAAATCGAATATAAAATAGAATCTTAGTAAATTGAGATTTGCTAAGGGATTTTGCTGTTCGATTTCAATTCAATTTCAGGAGATTTAAGAGATTCATAAAAATGAATCTCAAATCAAGCTTTAGAAAATTTACCCCCTGGTCTATAGTAAGTACAAAAGATGCACATCCTAGCATGCCTATATATGCTTTTGTGCTACCTGTATGGGCCATATTTGTGCGGATACCCTTAATGAACTTTGCATTTGTGAGTACGCCCATTCCAACCCCCTGTTCTGCTTCTGTGGTCGTAAGTATAAAATCAGAATGTATTTGACTCTGCATTTTTGCATTTGCATGGGCTGGTTTTCTTGTGTGTGCATGAATTCATGCAAGATACAGTAAGCAACTCAAACAGGTATATGTCCATCTCTGCATCAGCCCCTAAGCATATAGGATTGGTGCATTTCTCTTTAGAATCTTCTTTTAATTATGATTTTCTAAAGACTTATTATACTATTTTGTTTCACAAATGATGAAGGTCAGTGGGTTTAATTTTAGTTTTAAAAGATTTTTTTGTTTTTATGGATTCTAAATATTTAATTGCCTACCATATACAACATCACTGGGATTTCACCCAGCTCTCCACTGCATCCCTGCCTTAAAAAATAACTAATAATAGTGAAATATTGTTATCTGGCATAAAAATAGTGTGTATTTAAATGTATACTGAATCAGATTGACATAGTTATTATTTTAACAATTTGTTAATTAAAAAAATTCTCAATTTGGGGTCTTTTTTGGTGAAAGTAGTTTTATACAGAAAAAAAATATTTTTACCCCTTACCATTTTCCAAAACTCCACCTATCATTTAATCATGTCTATCTTAAATTCATCAATTGCCCCTAGAGTGAGTGAAAGAGTTGTGATTTGTTTTGTGGGAATTACAGTAGATTATGTGGCTGGTCAGGCCATTTGACAAGGTGCAAAGTTCCAGTGATAAAAATGTAGATTTCCAATTTCATGTCACCATTCCATGGAATGGGCACTTGCACTATATTTCCATATTCGCATCTCAAAGGATTTATGTTTTATACATTTTGCTGTGTTTTTGAAATAGCATTGGGTACACTAACGAAAATTCCTTTAGAAAAACTACTTCTAATTCTCTATGTACTCCTATGTTTCTCCCATAGTTTGTGATGACTTCTGATTAATATTATTTATAGTATTATTCTACTGTATGTCTGCATATGTCATGCCATTTAACCCATTATCACATACAGGTATAGGGTTGCTTAAAATCTCAGAGAGACCTCCTGTTTGTGTGTTTCCCAGTACTCCTGACTAAACATGAAGAGCAGGCAGGGGCGAACCAATCAGCAGGCATTCACAAAGCATCAAAACAGAACCATTGATGGTAAGCAAACATTGGAACCTCACCATCAATGGTGAAAACATTGAGACTAAGACATCAACAGTTCTGATGTTCCACCTCTTGATTCAGATCCCTATTCTACAACTGTAATTAGTTCTAAGAATAATTTTGCAGTTCACATTTGAAACTTTGTTTTGCAACAACCAAAGCAACTCACTTAGAAAATGTGTTTCAAACATAAGACTTTGTAAACATGAGTTTTTTTAAAGCTGACAATCATTTAGGAATAGAAATTATTTAAATCTGTCAAGGTATTTATTCTGAAAGACTGCATTCAATCATAGCAATTCAAATGCCATCCATCTTCCTGTCTTAAGAAGCTGTTGATGACAAACATTAGGACAAACCCATTTAAGTCTGGACAAGTGAAGTGCACAGCCTGCAGAATGGAAAATAAATGTATGTAAACATCTGGTTGATGTTCTACCATATATTGTTGACAAAATCATCTTACAAATAAATAGTAATTTAGAGAAGTTATTGATGATCCAGTTCCACAGGTATCAAAACAGCTTGTTGCCTTGATATTTAAAACCATTATATGCATAAGTAATATGCCAATACTGTACTTATGGTACACCAAATTAATCACAAATGTATCTGACTGGAAGAACAAGTCATCTAATATACTTATTCTAAACAAACACAAATTTTAAATAATCACCAGCAAATTGGCCAATTTTGTGTAGTTATGGCTTTTAAGGTTTTTATTGAAGAGTACAGTTTTTATAATTAAATTTATATGTAACCTCTCATATTTGCTAAAAATTTCATGCAACTAAATTATTGTTTTCTGTAGTTAAGCAGATTCAGAAAATATAGAATTTTCTGTAACCCAAAACATATTAAATTCCATGGGACTGTCTCTAAAATATTTAAAAAAATAACATACAGTAAGTAGGAAATGCATCCTTGAACTACTAATAAATTATCTGTACATTCATGTAGCATATGTTAAATATGAAACTTATATAAATGACCATTATCGTGATATATTATGTTATATAATTTAATCTTTTTTGCTGTTTTTCTGTATTTCCAACATATTGTTCTGCTATCACTAATAGTAATATATTAT
This sequence comes from Taudactylus pleione, assembly GCA_031769625.1. NCBI lineage: Eukaryota > Metazoa > Chordata > Amphibia > Anura > Myobatrachidae > Taudactylus > Taudactylus pleione. Next base: position 9,443,180 of record JAUIMM010000038.1, read on the forward strand.
TATTATTATTATTATTATTATTATTATTATTATTAGTCATGTAATAACCCCTTGACATTTAATGTATTAAATGTTCTCTTTTTGATAGAACATTTAATTAGATTGTATGTTGTTGGATGTTCTGAATTTCATTAATTGGTTGTGATCCATTTTTTACATTATCTGAACTACTTTGTTTCATATTGGAGTAATGGTGAGCTTATTGTGAAGAACAATTTCAATTAATTATTATGATTATTGCCAGAAGTCAGATGTACAGTATTATGGACATTTTTATATGTTTATAGCTCACTGAAATTTGCAAGTCTACCTCAGCTCAGGCGCTAACACAGAATTCTCCATATTGTATAAATAAGATAGGGTTTAATTGTTCTTTTGGAAAAAAAAAAACCTTGAAGATGATAGCACTCAATTAATTTACTTGGGGATCCTTACTGTGCTCTATAGTATTTTCTAATATGACTTTACACTTTGTGTAACAAACTGGATATTTCATGTTTATTTCAAATAAAGGTGCATTATACCCAATGACCTAGAAACACCTTGCTGATAGCAAGTGATCAACATAGACCCGTTTCCTAGTGGCTAGTGTACAATACAAACCATTTCTGAGGAGTTTAGTGGCTACTGACATTTAAAAAACATAAAACAATTAAATATGTTTTTCATATTTAAAATATAAATGTTACCTATCCTACACATTATTTTCAACTGTGAAGTTGGTCTTTGTAAGTGGTTGCATTGATGCCCCTACATACATTCACTAGATGTGCATTACTGGACATGGAAGAGTGTGTAACCCTCATCATGGTACACTGGGTATTATTGGGCCCATGGCTCAGTGTACAATTTTAGACAGAGGTCATTGTGTGTTACCTGACATGCCACAATTTAAACTAAGTTTAGACATGTATAGCATTACATCTATTGTTCTGTATACTGTGTTTTATTCTCAGTACTGTTCCTGTTTTTAATCTGAATGGATTGCCATTTTATAATCTATAGTTCTAAATTCCTGGGCCTCTGCTTTTTTTCTTTTGTTTTATTTTATAACAAAAGCTTGAAAGGATTTGTTTCTGGACAATCCAACCTCTTTGGGGGTGACCTGATTTTTGATGATGTGTGGTTACGATTACATCATTGAGAATTACAGAAGAGCAACACTGTCCATTTTGCCCCACACCCCTATGCAGGTTCCAGGCAAAATGAGAAATATTGTGGTTGTGATTTGAAGAGTTCGAACTGGGGTCATCTCCTCTGCAGACAGGAGATGACCCTTCCCCCTCTCATTAGTTTTTTTGACCCAGGGACCAGGGAGTTTAGTCGTGCTGTTTGTGTGAAAAGCAGCCACTGAAACTCACAGTCCAGGATTATTCAATCTGTCCAGTCCAAATAAAGCAGCATGTAGTAGAAGTACCTGCTCACCAGGTGATACACCCAAAGCTCCTATACAGGCTACCGGCATCTGCTGGAAACCAAGAATAAGATTTGGAAGCAATGCATTCCACAGAAACAAAGAAGGAACTGAGCACATCCTTTATACAGTACGGGACTGATTCAGAACTGCCTTCAACTTGGCCACAAAGGCACATTGCATGCTTCAAAATAAATGGAAGTAAAGTCATATTAGGGGGTATATTTACTAAAGTGCAGGTTTTTAGAAATGGAGGTGTTGCCCATAGCAACCAATCAGATTCTAGCTAGATAAATGTAAATATAATCTGATTGGTTACTATGGGCAACATCTCCACTTCTAAAAATGTGCACTTTAGTAAATATACCCCCAGGCCTCATCTACAGTATGTGGCTGCACCGCTCCAGGTCATCTGCTTGTGAAAATCATCACTATCAGGGCACATTTGCACCAGCCCTATCTATGGTGTAAGAGATCTGCCTGTAGTCAGATCTCTGCCTATGCTAACCCATGAATAGCATGCAATGTTGTCTATACACCTATGACATGCCCAGAAAACACTTATCCTGCGTGCGAATGCCCCATTGCAGCCCAGTTACTCCCACTCAGCTGCAAGTGGAGATGCAGCTGAGATGTCCATCCGCAAAGTAGACTTGCATGCATCATTAAATCAGCCCCTACATGGCTAATGGGCTCTAGACAAAAATAAGGGGATTATCACAATGTTACACATTTGGCTAGTGTTTTAGGATATTCTTGTAACTTTTAATTATTTTACAGTATTTTTCACCTTATTTAATGACACCTAGGGTGGAATCCACTAAGCATCGCATCCTGCCTCTTATCAGGTACATACCTGGGTTAATTACCCCGGTATGCACTTAGAAATGTGATTAACATCTCAAAGGACAGCTCTCCCGATAAAAGCTGTGCTTTGCGATAGCGTCAGATAGAGACACTTCCGGGTTTAACACCCAGAAGTCCCTCTGGCATCATTCTGCACATGCACAGAAGGACACACGCGCCGTGGGAGGGAGCTTGGAGGGATCCTCTCAAGGGGCGTCCCGATAACAAGCCCATAGGCTTCTATTAGGTAACGCCATCTGAAGATGCCGGGATGAAGCACCAGAATGCATCGCATATGGGAAATGTGGTAAAACCCACAAAAACGGCATTGTCAGGGGGTTTACCACATTTTTCAGTTTAGTACATCCCGCCCCCTAGGAGCTATGTGAATAGTGCAATTTGTGCACTAATTGGTCATGCTGAACGATATAAATCTTTATGTGAAATAGTAACTAGTGGAATTCATATTTAAGAAGCAAACTTTAATTTGTCATTGAGGAAGGATAAAGACTACAGTAGGAAAAATTAGATATTGCTAAATACTGGGACCTTTAGGAGAAACAGGTCACCAGTGGATGAAGGGGTAAAGTTATCAGGATACGAAAGTGAAGTTCACAGGAGAAATATTTTTTTCAGTCTCAGGTCTCAGTACAGCTTTGGGTAAACTTACTAAAGTGTGGCACTACAGTACCTGCTGTTGCTTGTAGATTCTATCATCTGTGTCTTCAAATATAAGAAAATGTGGAGCCTCCAGGCGAGGAACAACATCCAGTTCCCAGGCTAGACAGGGAGATTTAAATTCCGTTTTAGTACAATGCAGACCAATTTGTTTTATATGTGTCACAGAAATAGTCTTCAAAGATAAACAAACTCCATGACCTCAATTATATTAAATTGGTTTAACTAGAAGAGAATGGATTTGAATTTAAATAACCCATCGAAGTCACTAAGAAAATGTTTAACCACTTGATCTAAAAAGCTGTGTTGTTGTGGGAGAAATAACTACACATATGTGCATGACAACACAGTGCCAACATTTATTGGTGAGCACAGTATTTACTCCACTTCCAATAATGAGTTTGTATTTGGAATGTGTATTAGTTATTCAGTAGTTACTCTGTTTTATATTGATAGATGCTTTTGAATTGTCATACTGCTGCCTACAGTAGGTCTACTAACGATGCAAATTGCCAATATGTGGTATAGCAGTAAGCAATATGTGGTATAGCAGTAAGCAATATGTGGTATAGCAGTAAGCACATTCACATGACCACTGTACAAACAAAATATCTGATAAATATTAATTGAAAATACTTTTTTTAATGTAAACAATAAATTGATGGACAATGACTGCAACACATACGAGTGCTGAACTATTACAGCTCCATGAGCTCCTCAAATAATTTTGAAACATATTTTCTCTAATTTCCTTCTTGCTTAATTCTCACCACTAGAATCTCCCAGACATGGACCTGCTTATATCATTATCTCTGTAACTGCTGCAGACTTTCTATTCTTCTATTTCACTTCATGTATAGTATGTATACAATACTAGCTGATGTACCCGGTTTCACCCAGGTAGATCTTAGATCAAGGGTGTATCTAGGGATCCAAGCACCCCTGGCAATGTAATGGACTGGTGTCCCTCTCTCGCCCCTATGCAGTGCCCCCAGTAGTAATCCCCCCTATGCTGCATTGCCCCCAGTAGTAGTCCCCCTATACAGTGCCCCCAGTAGTAGTCTTCCCTATACAGTGCCCCAGTAGGAGTCCCCCTATGCTGCATTGCCCCCAGTAGTAGCCCCCCCTATACAGTCCCCCCTGTATAGTGCCCCCAGTAGTAGTCCCTCCTATGCTGCATTGCCCCCAGTCGTAGTCCTCCTATACAGTGCCCCCAACAGTAGTACCCCCTATGCAGTGCCCCAGTAGTAGTCCCCCTATACAGTGCCCCCACCAGTAGTCCCCCCTATACAGTGCCCCCAGTAGTAGTTTCCCCTATACAGTGCCCCCAGTAGCGGCCACCCCCTTAAAGTGCCCCCCAGTAGTGGCCCCCCCTATACAGTACCCCCAGTAGTGGGCATAAAGTGCCTCCAGTAGTGGCCACCCCCTATACAGTGCCCCCCCCTGCTGTGTCAGGCTTATACACACACAGAGAAGAAAAAAAATACAACTTACCTGATCCCCGCTCCTGACGTGACCGCCGCTGTCCGCTCCGAGTCCCACCTATACTGTTGCACGTCATGACGTCTCTCCCATCACCCGCTGTGGGGGGAGCCGGAAGATAAAGCTCATGAGTGAGCTCCAACTGGCTCCCTCCGTGGACGACGCAGCAGCCAATTAGAGTCTGTCTGTTTGTAAATTGTGCAGGGCAGACCGCTCTCACTGCGTTCTGTCCTACATTTGTGGGGCCGGGGGACTAGCGGGGGTTGTCCACTTTTTGGCTGCTGGTGACACTGCTGAATGGCGCCCCCCCTTTGGTCGGCGCCACCTGACCAATTGGTACACATGGCCCTGCCTTAGATATTTACTGTTTTCAATTCCATCTCACCACTCCAGTAACACGTAAATCCTTCATCTCAATAGTAATGCATCACTGCTATAGTAAGACATTACCCTCCATAACCTGTGTACAAACACATTCCACTCCCTCACCTCTGTAGTAACACATTATCCTCGCTCACTTCTGTAGTAGCACATTTCTATCCCTCCCCTATGTTGTAACAAATTCGACATTCCCCTCCCTCACCTGTGTAGAAATTAGAGATGGGCGGTACGGATTCTGTGGCTGATTAAAGTGGCTGTGTCCAGACTCACAAGTGGCTGTGCTGTTAAAGTGACTGTGTATAGGGGGCACACTGCACGCTGATGTATGCTGCACTGTAGTCTGCTGATTAAAGTTAGTTTGTCCAGACTCACAAGCACTGTACTCATGCCCATCTGCTCCAGTGTGAAAAAAAAAGTAAAATAATATTTGTAAAAAAACGGTGCTGTACCCCACTGTGTATACAAGCACTGTGACTCCTTGGGCCATACCCCAATTTTGTGAGCTGTGAGTTGGTCTAAATTATAAATGACTAGAAATTAATGTTATTGAGGTTAATAATATTCTAGGAACAAACAAAAACATAAATTATGTGATTTTAGCTTTTTTGTAAATTTTTGTAAAAAATCCAAATCCTAGCCAAATCCAAAACCAGTCACGGTGGTGGCAAATCCAAATCCAAAGCCGGATGACAAATCAGAGCCAAATCCAAATCCAGCAAAAATGGTCCGGGACACATCTCTAGTAGAAATACAATCCCACCCTCACACCTGTAGTAACTTATTCCCTCCCTCACCTCTGGAGTAACACATTACCCTACCTCACATCTGTAGTAACACATTACCCCCATAAACCTCTGTAGTAACACATTCCCCTTCCTCACCTTGTAGTAACACATTTGACAGTCCCCTCCTTCACCTGTGTAGTAACACATTCCCCTCTACACCTGTAGTGTAACACATTCCCCTCCCTCACCTGTGTAGTAACGCATTACCCTCCCTCACCTCTGTAGTAACACGTTCCCTTCTCTCATCTGTGTAGTAACACATTCCCCTCCCTCACCTTTATAGTAACCCATTCCTCTCCTTCACCTTTATAGTAACACATTCCCCTCTCACTGCTGTAACACATTCCCCTCTCACAAAGTTTCTCTCTCATCTTTGTAGTATCACAGGGCCTCATTCAGCAAGGAACGCAAAGAAGAGAATGCACACACCCGTCCGCTGCGAGAATATGCTAATCAATGCATACGCACGGAGACAGCAGCACAAGATGCAGACGGCCCAGCCCTATATTAAGCCGCCCATCTCCCTTTACTCAAAGCCTGATCAGTACTCAAGATAGTGTAAACATCGGTAACATCGAGAACCATCGAACACATTTGCATAATAATGGTTGACCAGACCTCGGGCAAGATCTTGGCAACTTTCTGTGTGGACGGAGACTCAACACTGCATCTGTCGCCACACTGGCTTAATTAATGAAGCCCCTAAAACGGTGTCCCAATGCACCTGCTCGCCTGCGTTCGCCTGACCACCCCCGTCACCACCCACAAACGGAACTTCCCGTCAGTCAATATCGGAAGGGGTCTGCGTACATGCTGACTGCAGTCTGCATACATTTACCTGATCGCACTGGCTAGTCTGCGCACTCGCATGTGTATTTGTAGTACAAAAGAATCGGCCAAGTGCGTGCATTCTCTCCTTTGCGTTGCTTGCTGAATCAGGCCCACATTCCCTTCCCTCACTATTCAAATAGGGGAGCCACACCAACTGCCAGTGATAATTTGCTGCACTTGAGAGCAACTGGAGATGTGACTGGATTGCATTGGACTCCGCATTGGCCATACTTATGCATGCTTAGCTTCTTAGCATGAGTGGTGCAAAAACCCACAAGATTCTATAGACTTGCATTCAACTCTGCATCAGCTCCTGGGTATATAGGACCTCGGGCCTGATTCAGAGCTGGACGCAATTAGCGCTCGCTCGTCCAGAAAATAGGGGTGGCTATTCAAATCAACCGTTCGCTCTTTGCGGTCTGTTCGCGCCTCTAGGTCTGAACGAGCGAAAAAAACTTGCGGTCGTTTCTTGAAAAAATACGCCCCCTGGCCGCTCGCATCCTACGTCATGTCCGCTATTTATTAGATTAATAGAGTACATCGACCAGGGTATGAACTGCTCGCTATTCTTGGGGTTGGTTTTTGCTACCACAATCTTGCGAGCAGGTCTGGCTATAAAATAACCCAGTGACGTGGTCAATGACGCTGCTGTTTTAATTATGCACACCCATAAAACGCCCGTTTTGACCTTTAAGCACGCCTACGATCGGATCTCCACTCCCCGTTTTCAAGCACCTTCCCCCGTTACCACCCACATACGCCTCCTCCTGTCACTCAAAATAGCAGGCATTCGCTATTTTGTGAGCACATGAATTTCGACCGCACTGACTGGTTCGCGCATGCGTATAACGATCCGTATGCATGCGCAGTTGGGCAAACATCGCTCGGAGCAAACAAATGGCCGCTTACGAGCGGCTCTGGATCAGGCCCCTCATTCAGAGTTGGTCGAAGCGGCCGCACGGTCGTACGGGAAAAAGGGCTGAATATTCAAATGATTCCCTCGCAAGTTGCGTCCTTAAGTTCGGCCGACCAAGGGGAGGAAGCGGCCGGAATTAAAAAAAATACGCCCCCTTCTCATACGCATTGACGTCATCTCCGAGCATATAAGGATTAATTTAGACCATCGGCAACCATCGAAACTGGTCGTAGAGCTTAAGGTTGACCATACTTTCTCTTAAGCTCTACGATCATGTCAGTGTAAAAACCTCCCATGTCACATGTGCCATGACGCTACTTTGTTAATTATGCACTCCCATAAACCGTATGCACTCCCATAAAACACCGTTAGCATAATTAGGCACACCTGCGTTCAGATCTCCACTCCCCTGTTTTCAAGCACCTTCCCCTGTTACCACCCACAAACGCCTCAATCTGTTACACAAACTACCGACCTGGCTGTGTTCAAGGAGAGAGAAATTTCTGATCGTAGCGGCTAGTTTGCGCACGCGCATTGCAAACTTTACGCATGCGCAGTATAGCGAACATCGGTGGCGTACGACCGTGCGGCCGCTTCGACCGACTCTGAATGAGGTCCCTAGTGCCTAGTGTCTATTACAGCTGAGAATACCTATATATAATGACACTATTGGAGCTATTTACTAAGCCTAGAAGAGAGATAAAGTTGACGGAGCTAATGTAGCAACCAATCAGCTCCTAATTGTCACTTTAAAGGCTGTATTTTAAAAATGACAGTTAGGAGCTGATTGCTTGGTACTTTACCTTTGTACTCTTTATATCTCTCCAAGGCTTAGTACATAGACCCCCTGTATCTTTTATTTAAAATTTAAGCTGAAACTCTATGTCAGTGATTCTCAAACTCGGTCCTCAGGACCCCACACAGGTCACGTTTTCCAGGTCGCCCAGCAGGTGCACAGGTGTGTTCATTACTCACTGACACATTTTAAAAGATCCACAGGTGAATCTAATTTCACATGTGATTCTGTCAAGAGACCTGCAAAACATGCACCGTTTGGGGGTCCCGAGGACCGAGTTTGAGAACCTGAGCTCTATATTTCTGGGGTTTGTGTCTAAGCAAATGTGAATAACGCTGGTTGTATCAGGGAGGTGCTATACCTACTAAAAGGACAAACTTGTCACAACAGACCTTTTAAATGTAAATGTAAAACCTTTATCCTGAAAAGGTACTGCAGCAGAGTTTATATAATTGCCCTAAACGAACATCACCTTATAAAATATATATATATATTTTTATGTTCCCATTTTAGACTATTTATGCAGTGGTGGATTTCCCACTAGGCTTGTGCTTTGTGGTACCACTTGGTAGGGGCAGCATGGCGGGCACACCAGCATCAGAGCCCTGGTAAGCCGTTGACCTAATGGGGCCACCTGGTGGCCGGGTGATTCCTTCTTTTTTTTGTCATCATGACTTACGGCAAATTGTGGTGTGGGGGGCTGTCTGGAGGCATCTGGATTGGCCCCAACATAATTGGGGTGGAGCTATTAGTGACATCATATGTGTGTGTGTGTGTGTGTGTGTGTTTATGTGTGCGCAAAGGGCCAATATTTTATTACATCAATGTCTCAAAAGCAGTTTTCTGTATTGTTCTCGGTCTCACCATGTTGGCTGGCTAAAGTATTTATAAATAATATGGTTATGTAATTGTACTAAAACATTTTATATTACAGATTACAGCAATATAACCACAGAGCGTATCAACCTATTCAGTCACTCTAGAAGGTAAAGTCAGACAGCATTTACAGTGAGATGGAATAAACTTGGATTTTACTGTGTACAATATGTAATTCATTCTAGTATAAAAGCTTTAGGGAAACGAAAAATAAAATATAATAATTGAGTTTATGTTTATCAAACTCTTTTATAGAATTTGTACTTTTTTTTAAATGAATGTTACATAATAAGATGACATCTAAATACTATATAATGCATATAATGCACATTCCGACCGCCGGCTTCCTGACTGTGAAATCCCGGCATGGGACTAATGATAGGGGCCTGAAATCCCAACGCCCGGCATACGTAGGTAAGTAGGGCGTCGGGACCTGTTAGGTGCCGGGGGAGGGGGGGGTAGGTTTAGAGACTCCGGGGGGGGGACTTAGGGTTAGGCACCCCCCTGGGAGGGTTAGGTTTAGGGTGCGGAGAGGGGTGGTTAGGTTTAGGCACCCCTGGGGGGAGGTTAGGGTTAGACACTAGGGGGAGAGGTTAGGGTTAGGCACCCAGGGGCGGAACTAGCGGTGGTTCAGTCGGTACCTTGCACCGGGGCCCGCTGTGGTGCCCACCGCCCTGGTTCCCCTTACCTAAATGGTTGGAGCTGGAGCGGGCCCGCTTCGGCTGCTCCGGCTCCAACATGAGAGACACCCGCCATGGCCCAGCCCCTTCCTCCAGCAGCCCGGTCCCTTGCTCTGACACGGCACGTGATGTCATGATGTCATGTGCTCCATGTCATAACAAGGGGCTGGGCTGCTGGAGTAAGAAGATCGAGAGGAGCCGCGGATCAAGAGGAGCAGAAGAGGAAGAAATAAGGTAAGTGGCTGTGGTATGGAGGGGGGGGAGGGTGAAAGAGGCTGACACACACACTGGGGGGGAAAGAGGTTGAGACACATGCTGGGGCTGGGGGGGAGAGGGAGAGGCTGACACACACTGGGGCTGGGGGGTGAAGAGGCTGAGACATGCTGGGGGGCAAAGAGGCTGAGACACATGCTGGGGCTGGGGGGGGTAGAGGCTGACACATGCTGGGGCTGGGGGGAAAGAGACTGACACATGCTGGGTGTGGGAAAGAGGCTGACACACGCTGGCACTGGGGGGGAAAGAGGCTGACACATGCTGGTGCTGGGGGGAAAGAGGCTGACACACACACTGGGGCTGGGAGGGGAAAGACTGACACACACACACTGGGGCTGGGGGGGAAAAGGCTGACACACTGGGGCTGGGGGGGAAAGAGGCTGACACACACACTGGGGCTGGGGGGAAAAAGGCTGACACACTGGGGCTGGGGGGGAAAAAGGCTGAGACACATGCTGGGGCTGGAGGGGGGAAGAGACTGAGACACATGCTGGGGCTGGGGGGGGGAGGCTGACACACACACTGGGGCTGGGGGGGGAGAAAAACCTGAGACATATACTGGGGCTGGAGGGGAAAGAGGCTGAGACACATGTTGGGGCTGGGGGGCAAAGAGGCTGAGACACATGTTGGGGGTGGGGGGCAAAAAGACTGAGACACATGTTGGGGCTGGAGGAAAGATGCTGACATGCTGGGGCTGGGGGGGAAAGAGACTGACCCACGCTGGGGTTGGGGGGGAAGAGACTGACACATGCTGGGGCTGGGAGGAAAGAGTCTGACACACACACTGGGAGGGAAAGAGGCTGACACACACTGAGGCTGGGGGGAAAAGAGTCTGACCCACTGGCGCTGGGGGGGAAGAGGCTGACACGCTGGCACTGGGGGGAAAGAGGTTGACACACACACTGGGGCTGGGGGGGAAAGACTGACACACACATACTGGGGCTGGGGGGTAAAAGGCTGACACACTGGGGCTGGGGGGGAAAGAGGCTGACACACACACTGGGGCTGGGGGGGAAAAGGCTGACACACTGGGGCTGGGGGGGAAAGAGGCTGACACACACACTGGGGCTGAGGGGGAAAAGGCTGACACACACACTGGGGCTGGGGGGGAAATGCTGAGACACACACTGGGGCTGGGGGGAAAGAGGCTGACACACACACTAGGGCTGGGGAGGGGAAAGTCTGACACACACACACTGGGGCTGGAGGGAAAGAGGCTGAGACACATGCTGGGGCTGGGGGGGGAAGCTGACACACACACTGGGGCTGGGGGGAAAGAACTGAGACACATGCTGGGGCTGGGGGGTAATGAGGTTGAGACTCATGCTGGGGCTGGGGGGGGAAGGCTGACACACTGGGGCTGGTGGGGAAAGAGACTGACACACGCTGGGGCTGGGGGGAAAGAGTCTGACACACACGCTGGGAGGGAAAGAGGCTGACACACACTGAGGCTGGGGGGAAAAGAGGCTGACACACGCTGGCGCTGGGGGGAAAGAGACTGACACACACACTGGGGCTGGGGGGGAAAGACTGACACACACACACTGGGGCTGGGGGGAAAAGGCTGACACACTGGGGCTGGGGGGGAAAGAGGCTGACACGCACACTGGGGCTGGGGGGGAAAAGGCTAACACACTGGGGCTGGGGGGAAAAGGCTGAGACACATGCTGGGGCTGGGGGGGAAAGAGGCTGAGACACATGTTGGGGCTGGGGGCAATGAGGTTGAGACACATGCTGGGGCTGGGGGGGAAAGGCGGACACACTGGGGCTGGGTGGGAAAGAGGCTGACACACACACTGGGGCTGGGGGGGGCAAGACTGACACACACACTGGGGCTGGAGGGGGGAATGGCTGACACACACACACTGGGGCTGGGGGGAAAGGCTGACACACACACTGGGGCTGGAGGGGGGAAAGGCTGGCACACACACTGGGGCTGGGGGGAAAGAGGCTGAGACACATGCTGGTGCTGGGGTGGAAAGGCTGACACACACAATGGGGCTGGGGGGAAAGGCTGACATACACTCTGGTGCTGGGGGGGAAAAAGGCTGAGACACATGCTGGGGCTGGGGGGGAGAGGCTGACACACACACTGGGGCTGAGGGGCAAAGAGGCTGAGACGCTGGGGCTGGGGGGGGGAAAGAGACTGACACACGCTGGGGTTGGGGGGGAAAGAGACTGACACACGCTGGGGCTGGGGGGAGAGAGTCTGACACACACGCTGGGAGGGAAAGAGGCTGACACACTGAGGCTGGGGGGAAAAGAGGCTGACACTCATGCTGGCACTGGGGGGGAAAGGGGCTGACACGCTGGCGCTGGGGAGGAAAAGAGGATGACATGTTGGGGTTGGGACACACGCTGGCGGGAGGAACGAGGCAGAGATATGCTGGGGATGGAAGGAGAATGAGGCTGACACGCTGGGGCTTGGGGGGAGAACGAGGCTGACACAGTCAGGGTGGACAGACTGAATTTACTGACTGAGGGGGGCAGTGAGGGGTGGTGAGAAAACAAGGCTGGGCAGCAGGACAGACACTGTATTTAATTACTGGGGAGGGGTGAGGGGTGGTGAAAAAATGTTGGGGTGCCAGGATTGTGTGGGGTGAGGGAGGCCAAAGCATATTCTTGCACCTGGTCCCACCACTCTCTAGTTCCGCCACTGTAGGCACCCCTAAGGGAGGGTTAGGGAGGGGAGGGTTAGCATACTTACCAGGCACCGTCGGTATTTAATCCGCCGGTATTTTCTTCCGGTGTCTGTATCTCATCCGCCGGGCTTACGTCCGGCACTATGTCATACCGAGTATTATTCGAGTATTATTATGCACAAGTATTATTCGATATAGATTTGATCCTGTATTTCCATTATAAACTCATAAAGAAAAATTTTACAATGTTAAAAAGACAGAAGGAAAGCGTATATGAGGCAGATGCCTTTCGGTTTAAATCAATTTCAGCAGATGTATGAAGGTGTTACTGGTTCCGTCTGGATGGATAGCTGCAGTTTCTCAGGCGGAAAATAGTTTAATAGTGTATGAAATATCAAAGGGTGGAAATTAATGTGGAAAAGTTATGTAATTATATTTGTGTGATTTCTTTTTTCCTTGGTGAATTTTACATTATATTCTGGTAGCATATTTCATAATGAAAAATTAAGAGCTGTCCTTACGTAATGAGATGTACAGCATTATGTGTAAGTTAATTAACCCATTTTCTAGCACTGTGTACTTTTTTACCCCAAAAATTATGTAATTGGCCAAATTAAGCTAATTATTTTTTTTTTTGCTTATTTAGTCAGTAAGGAGGGTGTCCCAGTGGTTCTGAAATTAAGACCCAACATGTTTAGTCAAGAATCGTGATTTTGCACCTACTAAGGAGGTGGTAAAAACTTTTTGCGGCAAATGGTATTTCCACCCTTCAAAAGTCGTGGCTAAAAGGATTGCTGATAGGTACAAATTTGCAGGGTGTCCCCTTTGAGGACATTGCCATTATTATTATTATTTATTATTATCCTTTATTTATATGGTGCCACAAGGGTTCCACAGCGCCTAGTACATGAACAATTGAGCAGAACAAGAGAACAATGACTTACAGTACAAGACAATGCCAACAAGTACATCTATATAATAAGTGAGAAAATGTGTGTATCTGTTTGTCCTTTATGCATGGCCACAGTATTAAATCTAGCTCCACCAAATTTGGCACGATGGTGTCGTTTCACCAGGATTAGGTTTTTGTCTAGGTTTGAACTTTTCTCAGGGCCACACACTGTCATACAATCTCTGAAAATGGGGACACTCTTAAATTACATAGGTTAAGGGGCTGGCTCCAGTGGAAATTGGCAGTCTGCCAAAAACCAGTGAGAATGCAACAAAAGTATCCTTTTAACCTCAGTCTGAGCAAACTGGATGACTCATGCAAGTTCAAGTCTTGAAAGCGCCCCCCACCAGAGGTAAAAAAACACATACATTTGCCCCCACACAGAGCCCATTTATGTTATGCCAAACAGACCTCATTCAAGTTATGCCATACCGAGCCCATTCAGGTTATGCCACAGAGTACTACCCCTTAGACACATTATGCCATGCAGTAGTAGTGCCCCTTATACAATATGCCACCCAGTAATGTCCCTTACTCTACACAATAATGGCCCTTACACATTATGCCACACAGTAATGCCCTTTACAGATTATGCCACATAGTAGTAGTGCCCCATATAACACATTATTCCACACAATAGTAGTGCCCCAAACACATTATGCCCCCCAGCAACTCACCTCGCTGTGTCCCTCCAGCAGATTTGTGCCTACCCCTGTGTGCCATCAGCAGACAGCAGGTGTGGATTTGGGGCCGGGTCACCAGCTAATTACAGCTGGCACATCAGCAGGCAGTGTAAGACATGGACAGACAGCGCTGGCACAATTTTAATCTGGCACCAATCACGAGCCAATTGGAGCTCACTGACTGGCAGCCAGTCAGGAGTCGCCAATGCTGATTGGCTGCCAGTCTGTGAGCACTGTTTGGCTCACAACTGGTGGTGCTGTCTCTCCATGACTGCCTGACAGTAAGGCCTGCACCAAATCAACATCGCTGACACCTGGGTCCACCTCGACAGCCCTGACTGGACCAGCTGACCTTGTGTAAATAACTGGATGCAGGTGGAGTGGCGGGCCACAGAGGCTGCTTGGGCACCATTTGCACCCATGGTAGTTATGCCACTGTTTACATGCAGTGGGGTCCTTTTCAGGAGCAATGGAATTAGGTTATATTTGAGGACAATGTGAACAATTAGAGGCTGCAGGTGTACTTCAGGGTCCAGTCTTCAACCAGGGCAACACCAGGTATTCCAGCTAGTGGTATATAGACATTGCTGCAACAACTGTCATAACACTCAAATGAATAGCACAATGACAGAAGTCAAGGGTAGAACTGATTACCTGAATGTATGTCTTGATGTATGACAATGATAGGAATACACAACCATGCAATTGGAGACTATGGGCCCGATTCAGAGCCGCACGTAATGCCAATAATGTTCACTCACTTGAGCGATACTGTGCATCCACAAAAGTCCCTAAAAACGCCTACTGAGCATGCGTTACACAGAGTGTACTCACAAACGCACTTTTGCGATTGAGACACTTGGTATCAAAAATTTCTGGGCATTCCTGGACGATGGTCCATTTTATGGGAGTGTAGTGGCTGTGTCGGTGAAAGTGGCCGCATACACAGACAGGAGGCCATGCTTGAACAGATAAAATGCACCTGTCATAGGGCTGGTGCAGATTTCAATGGTGTGACTGATGATGGAATCTAAGGATGCACCAATCAATATTTCAGCACTCTGACAGTGGGCGTCTCAGTCCTTGCACATTCAGACGCATAAATGTTCACCAGGGAAGGGCTTCGTAGTGTCATTTTCATAAAGTCTCAGATAAGTGACTACCAATAGATAGGATAAAAATATCAAACCTACTTTCACGCTTCTTGCTGTAAAAGATCAAGTGAACTATGGGCCTGATTCAGCATGGATCACAAGTCTGCAATCACATGCACCCGCTCGCTGCAAGATTATGCAAATGAATACAATCGCAAAGTGACCGCCGCACAATATAAAGACGCCCACCAGCTTATAAAGCTGCCCACCTCCCATTACATACATCTGCAAATCAAGAAAACATCGTAACATCGAGTAACATGGGACCCATACGTGCACAGTAGTGGTTGATCTGACCTGACTCACAAACTGCAATGCTTCCTGTCGCCATCTAGACCTCTGGCTGCGTATGCCGTCGCATGGGCTTAATAATGCACGCCCCTATAACGGCATTCAACTGCACACCCCCAAACTGCACTTCCTGTCAATAATTTCTTGATGGCTCTGCGTATCCTCTGCGTTAGCTTTTGCGATTGCATCGGCCGGTTTGCGCACGTGTGATGGGGTGCATACACATGCGCAGAAAGCAAACATAAACCGGGTGCACGCATCTTGACTTACGATCCAAGCTGAATCAGGCCCTATAATCTCTTGTTTAGTCCCTGGTCAGCCTTTTATTAAGTCCTGCTGAACCACTGCACCTGTATTGGAATTATTTTGGAAAACAACTGAACATGACATTAATGGTGAACCCAATCAAAAGTGTGGAGGGCACTAAAATTATACTATCTCTATCTTCAAATTACAATAAACACATATCTTATATGCAACAGCTGAGGAATTATATTTCCCCATCTACATTGTGGCAACCTTTGAAATATCAAACAAGAATATACCTGTTATAACAGTGAGAAATCCCACTTACGTTGGGTATCATATAAACATGTTATTTAAATTGTGCCTCAGTGTAATGACGATATTCATATAAACTTTAACTGAAAACTAACAATACCATTGTTAAAACATTTGTTTGAATATTAGGTAATACAGACTCAAAAGATGTGTAACATAATCATTAATCATGCACTTTTTATCCTATTAGGGAGAACCATTGGGAAAGACAGCTACAGT
The DNA here is from genome assembly GCA_031769625.1 of Taudactylus pleione. Taxonomy (NCBI): domain Eukaryota; kingdom Metazoa; phylum Chordata; class Amphibia; order Anura; family Myobatrachidae; genus Taudactylus; species Taudactylus pleione. Next base: position 9,459,640 of record JAUIMM010000038.1, read on the forward strand.
AGCCTTGTTCCTAAAACAGCCATTCATTATCTTCTTCACAATCTCTTTCTTTACTTTAAATTACAGATGAGCAAGTCCGGTTCTCTGAGAACTGGACCCACCCGAACATAGGGGATCCAAGTTCTGCCCGGGTTTTCTTGCCTAACTTGTAAATCCAAAACGAGGCAAAATGTCATCCTCCTGCTGTCAGATTCTCTCAGGTTTTGGACTCTATAAAGGTCCCAGGGATCGGCGTCATATTCACTCCAGCTGTGAAGAGTGTACCGAACAGACGTGCTCTGTTCTTCTCTGTTGTTCAAGGGTGCAGTGTTGTCGGGCTGGGGCTGCAGTACAGTGCTGTGTCACTGTTGTCCTGTCAATCAAGGAGCTCTGTTCTTCTCTGTTGTTCAAGAGTGCAGTGATCTTTTTTTTCTTGTGTATGCTAGCTACGCTATTATTGTTTGGTGACACTGCCGGCCAGACCGCAGTTTATCATCCACATATTTGTGACTCTGCAGGTGATCCGTCAGCACTCTGCAGGGGTGCTTTGTTGTCCATAAAGGGGTGCTGTGTTGTTCATCAAGGGGCTACTGCCTCATCCAGGGGTACTCTTCCCCAGTGTAAAAAAAATTATTGTTCGGTGACACAGCCGGCCAGACCGCAGATTATCATCCATGTATTTGTGACTCAGCAGATGGTCCATCCGCACTCCGCAGGGGTGCTTGTTGTCCATAAAGGGGTGCTGTGTTGTTCATCAAGGGGCTACTGCCTCATCCAGGGGTGCTCTTCCCCAGTGTAAAAAATAAAGTAAAAGTTAAATAAAATTAGCATTTCACAAAAAAAAAATTTTAAATATATATTTTGGAGTTTTCACCTCTGAAAACCCCGTGGCGCGAGAAAGAAAGAAAAACTTCACTTACCTGACCGGGGTCTCCGGTGGTCTCCACGGCTCCTGGTGGCCTCCTCTCTATCTTCTCACTAGAGAGAGGGCTGCTGGGAGCCCCGGGGGCTGCTGGAAAGCTCCAGGAGCAAGTGGGAGGGGCAAGGACTGCTGGGAGATGTAGTTCTCCCAGTGCCCATTCCAGGGAGGGCACACAGACACTGGGGGGCCCACACACACCGAGGGTCACACACACAACACTCATACACACACACTCACTTATACACACTTACAAATACTCACACACTGACATACACACCCTTCAGCAGAGGACCTGGCTTCCGAGCTGTATGAAGAAGAAGATGCAAAAGACAGCACTAAGTGGATACTTCCAATTGCTTAATTAGTCCTCATGGGGTGGTGCCGCCAGGGTGTGAGACAAATCCCAGTGATTTTCCCCAAAAATAACGATTTTGGGGAAAATTACACAGGCTTTGGAGGTGCGAGAAAAAAAACCTCCCGGGACACAAAAATGAAAAAAACATGCACCTAATTGAATAGCAAAACTACTGCACCTGCAGGTAAAACCTTGCTGGTGTGGGATTTTTGCTATTCATGCACCCAATTGAATATGCCTCTAAGTGTGTTGGTGGTTGCCATGTGTGAGCCTGACCTAATACTGTACTTGAAGAGGAGCCTCCTTCCACAACTTGTGAATCCTCTGCAAATGTGGGGATGAGCAGCACAAGTCAACATGCTGACATACAAATTGAGGATGCTTCTGTGGAAGTGCACCAGAATGAAGAGGATATTTGTGTAGCTGATGCTAATAAGGATGTTGATGATGAGGATGTTGTTGATGAAGATGTTGTTTGTGTAAATCAGGCCCCAGTGGAAACAGTTGTTTCCCATGATGAAAATCCCTTTATCATGCCTGGGCATAAAACAATAAAATCCACTTCCTATGTGTGGAATCATGTCTACCCAAATCCGGACAACAATTGTCAAGCCATCTGTACCCGTTGTCATGCTAGAGTAAGTAGAGATGGGGACCCTAACCATCTAGGAACCTCCTCCCTGTTACATCATCTACAGCGCATCCATCAAAAGTGTTTGCAAATTTCAGAAACTTTGGCTAAAAAAGTAGCAACAAGTAGTCCAGCGTCAGCTAGCTCCATTCTCTCTTCTAGATTCAAGCAGCTGGCATTCACCACCAACACCTTCATCAACAATATCCTCAATCATGATCAGAACTAGTCCTGCATCCAATTTGATAAGGCTAACTCAGTCCTCCCCTATCCTGGATTCCTCAGAAGATTCCTTGAGCGCTTCACCTGCTTCTGCTGCTGAGAGTGGATCTTCATCCCAGAAGGGGACCAGGAAGACTCCTAGTAGTAGTTCTAAAAAACAATTGACTAGAAACAATCCTTTGCAAGGGGGAGCAAGTATGACAACAGTCACCCAGTTGCACAGTTGATTACTGACACCATAACATCTATGCTGGTATTAGATGTGTGTCCGATATCTGCCATTAGTGCAGTGGGTTTTAGATAGTCAATTAAGGTCCTCTCTAGCCGCTACCAAATCCCATCTAGGTTCCACTTCACTAGAAAAGCAATTCCCAGTCTGTACAAAGATGTTAAAAAAACTTAATTAGTGTTCTACAAAATGTCGTTGTACCCAGTGTTCACTTAACCATAGATATGTGGACAAGTGGAACAGGGCAAACGCAAGATTACATGACTGTAACAGCCCACTGAGTGGGTGTATTGCCTACAGCAGCACCAACAGCAGCAACAGCATCTAAGAAAAAGCAACTCATACAGAGGCAGGCTACTCTGTGTATAAATGGTTTCACTAAGAGGCATACTGCTGACAACCTCAGACAAAACTCAGGGAAGTCATTGCAAAATGACTTACCCGCTTGGACTCTCCTCAGGATTTGTGATCTCTGACAATGCCACCAATATTGTGAGAGCATTACAGGTGGGTGAATTCCAACATGTCCCATGTTTTGCTCACACTATTAACTTGGTGGTGCAATTTTTTTCTTATAATGACAGGGCTGTGCAGGAGGAGATGCTCTCCATGGCCTGCAAAACTTCTGGTCATTTTCGGCATTCAGCAGGTATATGTAGAAGATTGCAGCACCTGCAAGAAATGTTGAATTTGCCCTGTCACCAGCTGAAGCAAGAGGTAGTTATGAGGTGCTTGAGTGGATGGAGGAACAGCAAAAAGCCATCCAAAGCTACACAACAAAGTATGACATAGGAAGAGGAGTGGGGCTGTACCTTACTCAAGCTCAGTGGAAAATACTTTCTGAGTGCTGAAACCCTTCGAAGTAGTCACCTGTGAAGTGAGTTCAGACACTGCCATCTTGAGTCAGGTAATTCCCCTCATTAGACTGTTGGAAAAGCAGCTTAAGAAACTGAAGGAGGAGCTGAAATGAAGTGATTCTGCTAAGTATGTTGGACTTGTGGAACAAGTCCTTTATTTGCTTCGCCAGGATCCAAGGGTTGTCCGGATCTTCCAATCGGAGCAAAACATTTTGGTGACTGTGCTCAATCCTAGGTTTAAGTCATATGTCGTGTCTTTCTTCCCAATGGACACAGATCTGAAGAGCTGCAAAGAGCTGTAGGTAAGGAAATTGTCAGCTCAAGCAGCACGTGATGCAGCGATGGCTCATCCTTCAGTTTCTCCAGCAACTGTGGCTGCCAGGAAAAAACTAAACTTCCCCAAAAAAGTCCTGCTGGTGATGCAGATGAGTCTACACAACCAAGTTTTGACATCTGGTCGGGTCTAAAAGAACTGCCTAAAATTAATGAGACCTCTACCATTACTCCATCTGATATGGTCACCATTCAAGGAATTGTTGAGGACTATTTTAATGATAGCATCCAAATGGGCATGTCAGACAGTCCATTTCACTACTGGCAGGAAAAAAAGACAATTTGGAAAAAATGGCTTTGCTTTACTTGAGCTGCCCACTCTCCAGTGTGTACTCCGAAAGAGTTTTCTCCACAGCTGGGAACCTTGTCAGCGATCGGCATAGGAGTTTACTTCCTCAAAATGTGGAATAGATGATGTTCATCAAAATGAACTACAAATTTCAGACCTTTACCACCAACTACATCCACAAATTACAGAGGCACCTGAAGCTGTAATGGTGGATTCCAGCGGTGACAAATTAATTTTGTGTGAAGATGATGTACACACTGATGAGGGTGAGGAATCGGATGATGATGGCAACAACATCTTGCCTCTGTAAAGCCAGTTTGTGCACGGAGAGATCATTGCCAGCAATGTCAACTGCCTGATGGTAGCTTGTTTTGTGGGGGCCCAAACAAACCAGTCCCTGTTGCTGAAGTGATTGGTTTGTTAAAGGGTGCCTGTCCTGTTTATACAACATAAGGGTGGGTGGAAGGGCCCAAGGACAATTCCATCTTACACATCTTTTCTTTCCAGTATGTGCTGTTTGGGGCATTGCTGCCTGACATTTTTAATTTTATAGTTTATGAAACTGCCATCTTGTCTGCCACTGCTGTGTTGCAAAAGTTTAATAGATGTCCTATATAATTTTAAACTGCCATGCTTTTGTGCTGCTGCTCTGATGCTTAGTTTTTTTTAATATAGTTTCATACTGTATTTATTTCAACTAAAATCACAAAGAGGTATACTTGCAAAATACTATTATGCCATTTTTCAACCTTTATTTGTAGATACCAACCTGGTGGGCTTGGCTTTCCTTGATCATAACAGCCATGTTTGGTCGGATGCAAACGAAAACACCAAATGGAAAGGCTATTTTGTGATGGTATCTGGAGATGTTCTCTCTCCTCCCCCCCAGCCTACCCACCCACAATCACAAAAGCACAATGATAACAGATGTCTAGTGCCAGACTTTAAAAATCCCTCTGCCCCATTCCTGTTCAGACCTTCCATTTTGTGTGCTGCCACAGACAGCATCTCCTGCATGCCCCTTTCATTTAAAAAAAAATACTGGACCACCACAAGAGCTCAACTGGGGCAAGGACTGATGTGAATGAGTCAAATATTATTTGAAAATGACTCCCCACCTCCCTCCCTCATAAATTTGCTTTGGAATCCAAAATGTAAATTAAATATACTATGAATTAACCATTCCTTTCTCTGCCTTCAAATACTGTACATACTCCATCTCCTTCAAGCCTCCTGATTAATGAAAACATATGTTTCCTTATGTGCCATGTTTGAAGTTGAACTGCCACGTACAGTATTTGTGCCGCCCACTGCTACCACTTAGCTTAGTCAGCCAGCTAATTTGGTGCAAATTATGGGCCTAAACTGGATGAAAACAATATTGTGAGCTGTGAGGTGGTCAAAATTGTCTGAAAACGAGTGGAAATTAATGTAATCGAGGTTAATAATACTGTAGGAACAACAAAAGGCCCAAATTATGTGATTTTAGCTGTTTTTATGATTTTTTTAGAAAAAATACAGTTTTTCCAAAACCATATTCAGATCCAAAACACGAAATAGATACAGATCGAAAACCAAAAACAAAACAAGTGGGGTCAGCGCATATCTCAACTTTAAATATTTTGCTTACAAGTTTGATTATATTGCCAGATTTTTAAATCTGCTTACCATGTATATGAATATTTAATTTCCTTTTTAAAATTAGAAAGTTAGAAACAATAATCACAGACAATCTGCTGTGACAGATTTTTAAAGCATAAATAAAATAAATAGATAATTAATCCTCATTAGCGGCCTGTAGGCCTTATTCAGGTTGGATCGCACGGCTGCGTTTGCACGCAGCCGGTCGATGTTTGTGCTATGCGCATGCATCGCAGTGCACGTGCGTGAACCGGCCACAGTGATCGGGAAGCGATTGCAGTGAGCACGCAGTCCAATAGCAGAGTGATTAACATAAAGTGACCGTTTAGGAGTGGAGAGGGTGTGTGGTGGGCTGAACACAGGCATGCCTGTGCGTTTGAATGCCGTTACAGGGGCGTGCATCATTAAGCCCCTGTGATTGCATATGCTGGCAGAGGTCTAGATGGCGACATGAAGTTTAGCAGTTTGTGAGGTAGGGTCAGGTGTCGAATGGTTCCGATGTTACTCGATATTACCAATGTTTGCACTGATTTGCAGATGCATGTCATGGTAAGTGGGCGGCTTTATACAGTGATGAGTGTAGTGCTGCGGTTGCCGTGCGATTTCATTTATTAGCATATTTTCTCAGCTACCAGATGCGTGTGAGCGCAGCCGTGCTATCCCTGTTGAATCAGGCCCTATGTGCACAGTGTTCTTTGTTACATGAGTAACACCATAAGTACTGAATCACAGTCTTCATACATTGCATACCTCCATAAGGGTTCAGGTCATTTAACAGTAAAAAACATATTTTCAACAATTCTGGTGCAAGATACCGATACCCTCCTCGACACTTATTAAAATCTACCTATTAATTTTCCAGGGTATTGCCTCAATTTCCTTTATTTCTATAGCAATTTATATGTACTACTGTATAGTCTTACCCTTCTGCTTCCTATTGTTTGTTACTTTCTTTTTACCATCCTACTTTGTTCTGCTAAATCTCAGGATTTCCTGAGCCGGTGCTAATTCTCAATACTTTCCTCTCAGTGGTGTCACTGGAGTCGGTGCCACCCAGTGTGGCAAACAGACCCCCTGCTCACGCCCAAAAAGAGGATGTGGCCGCACAGGTAAGACGCGAGGCCTCACAGCACCCCACTGGTTTCATCACTCTGGGGCTGTACCCAGCACTCCTGGTGGTGCCGGGCTGCCCCCAGAGACTCTCCCCACACACAGTGCAGCACCCAGCTCCTGGTCACTGAGGAGGAGCTGGCATTTTGGTGTTAACCCCTCGGAGGGTGACCTATGCTGAGATCTGCACCCCATTAGTTAGGGCACTTTCTCCTCTCTATATAACCTGTGTCTGTTTTCTCATTCTCTATCTCTCTGTAGAAGGTATCAGCAATCTTTGGTATTATGTTTTAACATCAACTAGCTTCTCACTAAGCATTAATTTTCTGGTATTGCAGAAGTTGTTACTCGCCAGGAGACTAACCACCCTATAAAAAAACCAAGCTCAGTGCAGTCCACAGGGTCACCATCAGGGGAGTATGAGGGGAATACAAGTGTAAGATGTCCAGACTGTTTGGTGGCCTGTCTTAATAATAATGGTATTTACAGTATATAGCACTTTTCAGTTATTAGGACTCAAACTGCTTTATATTTGCCTTTGCAGCTCAAAATGCAAAACAAGCTTAACAAAGGATATTAGTAAAATGCTTGGATGAACAGGTAAGTCTTGAGTTTATTTTTGATGCATTCTAGAGTGGAGGCTTCTTGAACTGTGCAGGGAAGCGATTTCCTTAGAGTCGGAGCCACAAAGCTGAAAGCTCAACTCCCAAATTAATTCTGGCAGATTCTAGGTACTGTTAATAGTCCTTCATAAATGGATGACAGTAATCGAGTGGGATAGTAAGGGATCAGAAGCTGCTTCAAGTACCTTTGGCCCTGTTCATGTAAGGCCAGTGGCGTAAGTTCATCCCAGACGCCCAGAGGCAAGTTATAATTTGTTGCCCCCCCTGTCACAGCCGCTGACACTGTAATGTAGCAATTCGCATGCAGACAGGATATAGATAGAAGAAGGTGGCAGCTGATGGTCTGACATGGAGCTCTCCACTAGTGTATGGTGGTTTCTCAGGTGCCGGGAAGGGGTGCCATGTATTGGGTGGCAGTGACGTTATACTCCGGGTATATAATTACAGCCCTAAGTTGGTGAATATGTTGTGGAGAATTCAGGAGGTGCCACTTTTGAGCAGGAGCCTGGCGGCAGGCGCCTCCATTGTCTCCCATAGTTCTGCCCCTGTGTAAGGCTTTGAAAGTCAGTAAGCCAATCTTAAAAATGATTCGCCATCTTATAGGCAGCCAGTGAAGGGAGTAGAGAATGGTTGTTATGTGGCTGGAATGGCGCTGGTAGGTTAATAATCTAGCAGCTGTATTTTGTACCATCTGCAAGTGTTGCAATTCCATTGCTGGGAGACCAAGGTAGAGGGCATTGCAGCAGTCTAAGCTTGATGAAATAAATACATGTATGACTTTAGGCAGATGTTCTGAGGGAATTAAGTGCTTGATTCTGGCTATGGGCCTTATTCAGCTTTGGAAATAGAGTGAGATTTAGCACTTAACTGATCATCTTGGTAAAACCATGCTGCGCTGCAGGTGGGGCAGATTTAAAATGTGTAGAGAGTTTTATATTTGGGAAGGAGGTGTCCAAACTGACATCTAAAGTGCAGTGTAATAATAAAGCTGTGCAGTATTTAAGGGCTACATACAAAAGCAGCCAGTATTTACACTACATGCAAAAAAATGTATGTATTTACACCCCTTGCATTGCAACATGGTTTGTCCAGGTACACAGTTAAGTGCTAATTCCAGAGCCGGATTGAGGTCTGTGGGGGCCCCTGGGCAACAAGTGTTGCCCAGGGGCCCCAACAAATGTTGCCCCTATCAATGAAATAAAATATACCAATATATGTCAAATACCAAGAGGCGGCTCTGATAAAAGAAAAACAAAAAGTTAATCTTGTGGAAGGGACAGGCTGGCTTGGGACAGGATGAGGGGGTCCCCTATGTATGGGGTCCCTGGGACGGCCGCCCCTGTCGCCCTCCCTATAATCCAGCCCTGGTTAATTCTCACTATATTCCCAGAGCTGAATCACCCATAGTTTTATAATTTCGAACATCACTCTTAAGCTTAACTTAACTAATAAATAAGACACAGACAACTGTATAGAATTGGAAAAAAGAGGTCACAGCCAAATTTATTTAGATCGGATTAGAATTGAATTAATTAGTCCTGGTGGCGAAAAAGCAGTGCTACCTCGGTCTACAGCTCATAATAATTGTTCACTTTACCAAAATGTGGTGGAGTTTTCCACCCCGTGTGCAAGCCATCCTGGGTAGTACCACCTCCCCTTAATTAGCATAGTGCTGGCCCATTCCTAGGATGAAGACCTGGTTCTCCCCTAAAGTAGTAACTGACTCGCCACTCTCGAAGGGGGAATGCTAGCCAAGCTCTGCTGCGCTAAATTGAGCCGTCGAGGAGCACTGCTTTCCGCCAACAACGTGGACAAAAAATGGCCATGTAACACCACCAAAGAAAACCTGCCCCCTCCAAACTATTTCAATGAAGCCAGGATATTGGAGACAAAAAACTCTAAACCTTCCTCGGTGAGGTGCACTCCATCCGGCCTATATAAATGCGCCTCCTCATAGTGAAGACGAGGGTGCTTGATAACACGCCCATCTAAAGCACTCACAAACCTAGACACTGCAGCATTCAGCTTTCTCCTAACTCTGTCTAGGGCTGCCCCACCTTGGGCAAAATGCCAAAACCTCCTCGGAATTATCTCGGACCAACAAATATTAACCTGTGGCCAGCGCTCCATTATCAACTTCAAATCCCACTTAATGGCGATTATCAGCTCAACCCCCTTACATGTGCCAAGGTCATTACCACCTAGGTGCATGACTAGACAGTCAGGGGTCTCCCACTTGTTATCAGACTGCTAAAGAAGGTCCAACAGGCTGTTCCACCTAAAGCCTCTCAACCCAATCCAACGGACCTTAAAAGGGGCTAATCTGGCACAGCTATGCCTGCTAGCCCAGTACACAAAAGACTGCCCAACAATACAAACCCGGCAATCTTTCTTCAAAAAACCTGTGATGGGAAAAAATCATATAACATAAGCATTAATAGAATATAATAATAAAAATCTCTAACCAGGAATGAAAACAGGAGGGAAAACTGAGTTGTTTGGGTGACCCAGATGGAGGTGAACGACACCAAACCTCTTATGTCAATTTGAGGGCAAAGGTGAAAAGTACTCCAATCCCCTCTAGTGGCGGGTAGCATAAGGCTCTGGGTTTCCCAAACAACAAACTCGCCAGGAGCGCCACTACTTCTGCAATTTATCGCCCCTTATATAACTCTTGTAAGCCGAAGACTTCTATCTACCAAAGTGCTTATTTGCCTCTGTGGAAGAACCTGATGCTGCTGCACAAGTTGCTGCCCCAATCCTAAACGAATGGGTGCCATACTCATCAATCGGCACGTCCAAAGCTATCAGGCATATATTGAACACGCTTGTAAACTTGAACTTAGATATGGGGGAAAGATCTTCATGAATAAGCCATTGAGCCCCCCCCCCTCCCTTTGGACGCTGCTGATTATACCTGTTAGCTAGGGTCAGTGGGCAGATGCTCGGCTCCGGATGCGAGGGGACAGAAATCCAACGCCCCCAACCCTTCTGATCTGTTTTTGATTTCTGTATTTTTAACAAAATTAAATTAGCCTTAACTACAAAGTTACCCATTAGCAACCCTGTGTTGGCTGATTTTTTATTTGCTGCTACTAATTCCCCAACCCGTAAAGCGCCAAAAAATGCCAGTGCAAAGGACAAACTTCAAAATCACCCTTAGCTACTCCTGCGACTGCCAAAACGAAATCATTCAACATACCCACATCTATTGGCCTACGCAAATCACCTAAAGTCACCTGCTCCCTTGCCCAGCCTCTCATCGCTTTAGCAATAACAAATGATTTTGTAGGATCAGTCAAACCATTCTGACGCGAGAAATAGGAAATGCCAGCTAAAGCGCAAGACATAGAAGCCTTTGAACGCCCAATCTCATGCCCATGCCATACAAACTCAGACATACTTACATGCAGCTCCTTACCCGCCTCCGATCTCGCCAGAAAAACTTGCCATTCGTTCCAAGCTGCGGAATAGGACCTCAAAGTACCTGGGGAAAGTGCTCTCAAAGCGAGTCCTTCAATGCTGGATTTATGATCTGCCAGACAGAAGCAGGACAAAGCAGACCATGAAACCTGGCAGATGGGGCCAATAGCCTAAACCTATCCCATTGAAAATGAAACAATGCATCTGCAATCTCGTTTTCAACACCTGGGACATGCCTGGTGGTAAAATCAATATTCCTAAGCAGACACACAAAAACTAAATACCTAAGCAGTCTTATTACTTGGGGGCAGACCGACCACTGATTATTAATAGCTTGGACCACCCCCAAGTTGTCGCACCAAAATACGATTTTCTGATTGCTAAGCTTCGAAGCCCACAGTTCAACTGCTACCACAATCGGAAATAGTTCCAGAAGAAAGTTACGTGTCAGACCATCCGAATGCCGTGAATCGGGCCAAGCTTCCGCGCACCATTCATCCTCAAAAAATGCTCCGAAACCCACTGCCCCTGATGCATCCGTAAATAACTGAAGTTCGTGATTGGCCACAGGCGATGCGAGCCAGATGCGAACCCCATTAAATTCCTGTAGGAATCTCAACCAAACCTTAAAATCCTCCTTCATGTCCGCCGAAAGGCGGATCATATGGTGAGCCTTTTTGACACCGGTAGAGGCTCGCTCCAGCCTGCAACAAAAAACCCTACCCATGGGAATGACGCAACAAGCAAAATTGAGCAAACCTAACAGTGACTGCAGCTGTTTCAAAGAGATTTTCCTGGCTGAAACAAAACTCAATAACAACTCGATAATTTTCCGAACCTTTTCACAGGGGAGTCTACACAAACCTAAATCAGTGTCAACTTCAATACCAAGGTAAGACAACATAGTGGCCGGCTCTTCCGTCTTTTTGTGCTCAATGGGAATTCCCATTGACCCAAAAAATACTTGGACCGAAAACAGCAACTCACTACAAATTGCGCTATCGGCCGGCCCTACTAAAAGAAAATCGTCAAGATAATGAGCGACTCCTGACTTGCCAGTACCTGCCTGAATACACCACTGTAAAAGAGAGCAAAAACATTCAAAAAGGAGCAAGAAATAGAACAGCCCATAGGTAGACATTTATCTACGTAAAATGAACTGTCTACTTTAAAACCCATGTACCTGAATGACTTCGGATGCAACGGGAGCAACCTGAAAGCAGAAATGTGTGATTGCAAACATGTCGACATATCGACCTTTTCGTATTCGCTCTCTAGTATTGGACCTGACACACCTCAAAATTGCCATGTTGGAGCAGTGGACCGCATCCCCTGAAGCATCCGGAATCAAACTGGCCACTACGCTACCTGCTCTTTTAGGACTTTTGCCTTTACCCTTCAACTTTTGTACAAAATATTTCATCAGCTTGTGCGGCCTTTCCCCTGAACTAGATGAATCGGAAGAGTCATCAGAATGCGACAGCAGAGCAATGGAAGGTACATCAATGTTCATCTCACCTGATCCAGAGGCTGGCGGGATTGCAGGAGCATCCCTGGAAGTGGAAGCGTATCCCTCGTTGTGCGATGTGCCCACCACGTTTTGACCCGACGACAAACGCTCCTCTGTGACAACATCTCCGGAAGTCGAGGCGGATGCCTGAACCAAGGAGACCTGTGGACTTGGCACACTTGCGTTAGACAAAGAGGCTGCCGGAGCACAGATAGTGGAAAGCTCAGGCAGGGCGTTAGGCGGCATGGGGGTTAGATTGTGCTGAGCTGGTGCTGTTTGCACAGGAGTTGGTGGCAGGGGCGGGGGTGGGGCTTGGGGCAGGGGGGTTGGCTCACTGACTGCCATCCCAAACATTGCATGGGAAAATTATGGGCCTGCTGTTGCACAGGGGAAAAAATGGGCGGGGCGGCTGCATAGTGCTGGGTGAAATGTCCAGGGAATGAAGGGGCATAAAATTGGTGGCTCGGACCTGGGAATGAATTGGTGAATGGCTGCTGATATAAGGCTTGGTTAAAATAATGGGCAAAGCACATTGCAGGAGTAGGGGCGGGGCCAGGGCCATAAGCCCAAACCTGCGACCCTGCATATGCACCAGCGGCAGCAGGTGGAGGGGGTCAACATTGGTGCCATCAATCTGGGCAAAGAGCCCCCATAAGGGGTTGCTCTAGCTTGCTGCCATGGTGCCACTGTAGCAAATACCGTAGGGGGTTGTGCACGGGCACTGACCTGTTCTGGCTTATATGAGACGCCAGAACGCTAGGGTTCAGAGAAATCCCCATGCCTCCTGTACCTGGGACAGAGAGGGGGAATCAGGGGAGGACAGGGCCTCCCCAGCATCTAAAATGGTGGGCGCTATGGAGGGGGTGGTGCTTGCAGCTGTAGAGTCCCGGCGCCCAGCCCCGCTTGGAGCTGGGGAGCTGGCCTGGCCTGGAGTGCCAGTAACACACGCCGAGCCCTTTGCCAGCCATGCCTGGAGGCTGGGGGGAGAAGGCACCCACGGGGTTGGCGGGCGCGAACAAACAGCCACTGCTGCTGTGGTGGAGGGCGGGAGGTGGTGACCAGAGCACGCAGTATACAAGCGCGCTCCCCGGGCCACGGAAGAGGCAGCGGCGGCTGTCAAAGGCCTGGCCGCTTCCACAAGATGGCAGGGAGGGGGAGCGTTATGCCTGGGACGGGGCATGATGGGAGGGAACCAGGTGCAAAAGGGAGAGAGGAGGAATGAAAGGTGGCAGAAAGGATAGGAGGACAGGTGAGAAAGCTGGGAGAAAAGGCTGGGAATGAAGGAAGGTAAAAGAATGAATAAATATAACAATTCAGAGCAATATTAGACAGGTAATATGATACAGGGTACTTAACAGTACGGGATCACAAACTGGAGATTCAGTTGACTCCTCCTCTAGCCTTAAGATACTACTGCTAAACCCCACCTCGACGGGGCAGCTAATAGGCTAACCAATAATGATTGGCAACTGACCTCTAGTAATTAGAAACCATCAACAAAAACCAGCTCTAATTAGTACTGTACTAAATAAAAAACGGTGTGCTTATATCTTCTCAAGCTTATTCAAGAATTTGAATATTTTTGTGGCTGATATCCAATCTTTAAGTGTGAAGCCACTATCCAGGACAACAGCAAGATTCTGCACATGTTCAGTGTTTTGTAGTTCTGAGCCCCGAAGCATTAGTCCCGTTGGTCGGCTGCAGTATTGTTGTGTAACCTATCATAATGACCTCTGTTTTATCAGGGTTCAGAGTCAGGCACAGCCAACTGGCACTCATCCATTCCTGGGGCTCAGCTAGACAGCCATCTAGAGTTGTTATTTGGTTCTCCGTACCTGGTACAGTTGTGTATCATCCGCATAGCAGTGGGAGACCAGGCCATGGCATCTGATTATTTCTCCCAGTAGTAGCATGTACGGTATACTGCAAAAAGCTTGGGAGATAGTATATAATCCTGTGGAACACCACATGGGACTCGAGGGATCTCCCAGAGCTATTCAATTCAGCACGCTGTTTGGTCCAACTAAAGGATTTCTTCTCACACACCCCTAAGGGTGCGAGGAGAAATCTGACAAAAGTGCCATCCGCGAGGCTGTTTTCTAACTTAGCGCAGCGCTAATAGCCTCGTGGCCAACACTTTAGTCAGAGAATGCCGGTTCTTACAACTAAACACCCAGGTTAAGTCAAGAGAACCGACATTCTCTGATTTAAGGCAACTGTTGGACCAAACAGCGCACTGGATTGAATAGCTCCTGGAGCTCCCTCCCAAAGCTATTCAGCATTGAGCTGAATTGAATCGAGCACATGGATGGATAGTATAGAACCCTGTAGAACACCACATGAAAGTGGCACTGGTGACGAAGAGTTTACTCCTGAAGAAACTCTCTGTTACAAGTCGCGTCACGACTTGTCTCCTTCGAGCAGGTTACCCAGTCAGGACGGGGTTACTCCAGTTTCTCCTGTTGCTAGGCCTCAGGAAGTGACATGTCATCACCAGTGCAGCGTGATTGGTGGTTCCTCCTATTTGTACACACTGGACTTTTGCCGCCTTGCTGACTATAGCATATCTGTGAGTTCCCTTGGCTTGGCTGCATGGTCAGCAATCTGTTCCTCCTCGTGGTGCAGATTTTGGCCTACCTGAAGTGGCTTCAGTGCTGTCTCTGGCTCTCCAGCCTCCCTTTGGCTTCTTAGCTGCATCTATGCTACCGTGCTGCCATCGGCTCTCCAAGCCGCAGCACTGACTACCTACTCCTCTACCATCAGCTCTTGCTGCACCTTCGGCACATTTGCCACACCTACAGCTTCTGTGCGGTCCCAGGCTCTCCAACTTCTTCTATGGCTTCCAAGTCACACCTACACCACTCTGCTGCCATCAGCTCTCCAAGCCGCAGTATTTTCTGTTGACTGTCTACCACTGGCTATTGCCACACTATCGGCACATTTGCCTCATCATCGGCACATTTGCCACACCATTGGCTCTCAAAGCTACAGCATTTCCATTGACTGTCTACCACCGGCTATTGCCGCACCATCGGCACACAAGCCGCACCTTTGGCTCATTTGCCACATCATCAGCACATTTGCTGCACCATTGGCTCCAATAGCCACTGCATTACCATTGACTGTCTACCACCGGTTATTGCTGCACCATCGGCACACAAGTCGCACCATCGGCACATTTGCCACATTTGCCGCACCATTGGCTCCCAAAGCCACAGCATTACCATTGTCTGACTACCACCGGCTATTGCTGCACCATCGGCACACAAGCCGCATCATCGGCACATTTTCTGCACCATAGGCACATTTGTCGCAACATCGGCTCCCAAATCCACCGTATTACCATTGTCTCACCACCACCGGCTATTGCCGCACCATGGGCACACAAGCCGCATCATCAGCATATTTGCAGCACCATCGGCACATTTGCCGCACCATCGGCTCCCAATGCCACAACATTACTATTAACTGTAGCATTTGCTCTTCCTGTACAAGACTCTTTCCTTTCATCTCAGGATTCCAGTCGACACTCCTGTAAACTGCTACTACTCCGAGCAGTAAGTCCAGGTGGCCACCTAAGTACGGGTGAGCTATTCATCTCTAAGGAAACAACGGGTGGTTGTTAATGGCGGAAGACCTCATAGCCTGAGTTCTAGATGGCTTACTAGGAGTGGTTACTGGAAATCGTAACACTCTCTGTGACCTGCCAGTGAGAAATGATTTCAACAAGCTGAGGACTGTGCCACCCAGTCCACAGAAATTTTTTAGACGCTCAATTAGAATCCCCTGGTCCACGGTATCAAATGCTGCAGAGAGATCCAGAAGAATTAAGATTGAACAGTCATCTCTGTCTCATGCCATCAGAATATCATTAAGCACACATACCAGAGCTGTTTCAGTGCTATGTCTTCACCTGAATCCTGACTGGAATGGATCATAAATATCATGGATTATAAGGCAGGTTTCTAATTGATTTGCCACCACTTTCTCAATATAGCTATCCTAGAAAAGGAAGGTTTGATACTGCTTTTTAGTTAGTCATGCAGCCAGGGTCTAAATGAAGTGTTTTAAGAAGTGGTCTAAAAATTGCTTCCTTTAGTGGTTCTGGAAAAATGCCTGTTTGCAAAGAGCATTGAACTATTTTTGCCAATACAGGGCCAATTATGTACATACACCCCATTGAGAAACTTGGTTAATGCCATGTCCAGATCACAAGTGGTGGGACGCAACAGTTGGGTAATTTTAGCAATGTCTTACATTCATTATGTCAAAGCTGCTCCATGGAGACTGGTGGCTTACCTTGGCAGGCTTGGTAGTTTGGCACACCTTTGATGGAACTGTGGGTATACCAGCCCGGATGGCGGATACTTTATCTGCAAATTACCATTTTCAGAGTAAGATACGTAAGTAAGATACCCTCTCCCTTGACTGGGAGAGGGTGTCATCAGGATGCTGGCATGCTAGTTTGCAAAGCATCTCCCCTGTACGGAAAAGTTGAGCTGGCCTGTTGTTTGCAGCCATGATCTAATTTGAAAGGAACTCTGGGCCTGATTCAGACCCGGTCGCAAGCGCTGAGCGCTCGCAACCGGGTCGATGGTGGCCCAGAGCACATGCGCACGACAGAGCCGGCTCCGTCGTACGCATGTGCGAGACCCGGATAGTGACGGGCAATCCATCGCTCCAGGTCTTGCACCAAAGGGGGCGTGTTGTCGATGTTGAGTGACAGCATGCCCTCTTTGGTGGGCGGGTCTGGGGGGTGGCTGCCCAGATGGAGGCGTTCCCATGGGAATCAAAAAATATGGTAGTTGCTCAATCAGCTTAATATACTGCAGGTGCTTGTAAAGGGCGGGGTTTACACTGAACACAGAAAAAAGAAAATTGCCCTCCAGCACACTGCAGATAAATCAAAAATACTTGAATCCTACATGATAATAGAAATTCAGAGGTATTGGTTTACATACATTTGCAAATATATGAATAAGCGCTGGGCCGTCGTCAAGGCTCCTCTATACCAGCGTCCCTAAAATTAAGGGGTTCACGTCCGAGAAGCAAGGCACCCTTATTCATATATTTGCAAATGTATGTAAACCAATACCTCTGAATTTCTATTATCATGTAGGATTCAAGTATTTTTGATTTATCTGCAGTGTGCTGGAGGGCAATTTTCTTTTTTCTGTGTTCAGTGTAAACCCCGCCCTTTACAAGCACCTGCAGTATATTAAGCTGATTGAGCAACTACCATATTTTTTGCTTGCAGTTTGGAGGCATGAAAGGAGTCAGCATTAGGAGGAGGTGCTGATCCTTATAGTGCCATGTGGAGGTTTTTTGGGGTACCTCCAAGGTAAGTTAGCTCTCAGCTCATACATGTACTGTTATCATGCAGTACATCAATTTGTTATTATATGACCCAGAGTGGGTGCTACTATTATGTAGCAATAATTATTTTGGGGTGAGCGTTTGGGAGTGGGGCCCCCGGGATTGTTCTGGCTGGACCTTGCTCATGGCATCACCACTTAATTCACATAGAATAATTTTTCACTTTTCTATGTGTTTGTGTATTATTTATGTCATTTTAATTCTTTTACATCTCATTAACACTTATTGATTTATCTTTACACACCTATCCTTTAACACTTCACTATCACCTTTTTTCCCCTTTTCGTGTGATGCCCTGGGAGTGGTCCTTGGCTGGAATTTTTTGGGGTGCCTTGCTTCTCGGACGTGAACCCCTTAATTTTAGGGACGCTGGTATAGAGGAGCCTTGACGACGGCCCAGCGCTTATTCATATATTTGCAAATGTATGTAAACCAATACCTCTGAATTTCTATTATCATGTAGGATTCAAGTATTTTTGATTTATCTGCAGTGTGCTGGAGGGCAATTTTCTTTTTTCTCTGTTCCCATGGGAATGCCTACCATTTGGGGAGGCCCCACTGACATCACAAGTGATGTCAGTGGGAGAGCTTTCAGCTCTGTTTGAGCCAAAAGCTCTCTGGGGCTTGCGGCCACGAGACCCTACCACAAGATGGTCGCGATGGTCTTGACCATCGCGACCATCCTGGCCGCTCGCATCAGCTGTGGGTAGCAACCCACAGCAATGCAAGCGGCTAGGAGGCCGCTCCATAAAAAAAAAAAAAAAGACGCCCTGATTCAGAGCGAGCGCTCTGTCAGAGTGTCTGGCTCTGAATCAGGGCCTCTGTTTCTTACGGGTGATTGTTGATTGATATTCTCCAATATGTTTGATTAGTTTTAACTTATTCTCTACCAGGTTCATCTTTCTCCATCTCCTTTCAAGTGTGTGACCCTTTTTCTTGAGTTCACTAACACTGTTGTTAAACCAAGGGGTTTGACGGTGAGGTATGCGTGGTCGTATACACACAGGGGCGATAATATCCATTGCAGCTGTCACATCCCTGTTATAGTAATGGACTAGGGAACAAGGATCTGCACAGGCCTCACCGCAGAGAGGTCCTGATTTGCTGCAAGAGCCTGGGGAGTTATACACCTCTTTGGACGATACTTGGTCAACAACATAGGTAAAGTTCTACTTCGAGGGGTTGCGACAGAGAACTACATTGAGTAGTGGTCTGACCACTTGACTGAGTTTATTTTTAGGTCAACGACTTCTAATCCAATCTGGAAGACAAGATCAACAGTGTGACCACTTTTACAGAAGGAATGACTTGTATGAGGTCCAGAGCATTCATTGTGCACAGAAGGTCTTAGCCAAGGTGTGAGAGCTCATCATCAACCCATGCATTGAAATCCCCAAGGATCAGCTGTCTTTGATGCTACAGAACTAGTCCAGCAACAATATCTGCAAATTCTTGTAGAAATCTCTTTCTATCTCCAGGGGGGCTGTAAATGAGAAGTACTCTGAATCCTAATTCTGTAGAACTCTGAGCAGCGATGCACTCAAATGAGTGAGTCATTTTCATTGAGTGAACCCCTAATTTAAGTGCTTTCTTAAATTAAATACCTACCTTTAAAATTAATTATTATTATTTTTAAATAAAATATACAGTATACTGCTGTTGCAAATGATACCACTGACATTAGGAGGGGTCAGAAAGTGTTAGTGAAAGTCTTGGAGCTATGGTAATTGAAGAATCACATTTAAGAATGCAAATGGAGCAGAAGACTAGCTGAGAGTAGGAAAGGAGACTCACAGGCGAGTGGTTCTCTAGTGGTAATCTGGTTTTGATTTTGTGGATGTAAATCTATTAAATCTAAGTAACATTCATCTTAAAACTATTTATCAAAACATTAAAGCTTAATTTGCATTTTTTCAAACAGGGATAAAATAGGATTGGGCAGAAAGTATACAGGCATGGAGGGCTAGCTTGTGATAGCATATGCTGCACTTGTTAGAGAGAACGCTCCAACTGTATCTACTGTATTGCATTGAAGACAGCCAGCTACCTTGATGGACGCCAGGACAGTTACTGAGCATGCGTGACCCTGTGACCCCACGCCATCTTGTATATGTATCTGAGAGAGTACTGCACAGATGTGCAGCACATGTTCCTCCAGGGTGTGAGTACCACTAACATCACCATTGTTACAGCCACTGTCTCTTTACACTAGAGACGTGCGGTTCGGCTCTCCAGAGATCCGAATCCACCCGAATTTCTTGAATCCGGCTAAATACGAGTCGCGGTTCTAATCTCTTGAGGAGATCCGGGGAAATCCGGGTCACGGTTCTGATCTTTTTGCGGTTTGGAATTCAGATTTTAAATCCGAATTTCGGGTTTTGGATTGCATAAATTACATGATTTTAGCTGTTTTTAAAACTTTGTATCTATTTTTTTTTAAAATTAATTCCACATCCAAAACCAAAACACTTGGTGGTTTTGCAAAACCAAATCCAGATCCAAAACCTTGAAGGATATACAGATCCAAAACAACTCGCCTGTGAGTTGGTGCACATCCATACTTTACACATACAGTATGGGCCTTTTCAGCATCACTTATTTTTTACAAAAGCATGTGAAAATTAACATTTTCACATACTTTTGTACAAAGTAAGTGTCAGGGGCATTAATCTAGTTCCGAAAAAGCATTTTTTTGGGAAATTCTTGATGTTACTGCATGCCATCCTGAGATGGCGTTCAGTCCCCAATAATCTTCACTGGCTGCCGTTTACACAGCAGCCTGGGAAGATTTACAAGGCAGCTGCTGCAGCAGAGGGATCTATTCAGATCCCTGCAGCTGTGTCTCCCTCTTTACCTTTGTCGGCTCTGGAAACCATATCCTTTGTGCTGCAGCTCACACCAGTGGCAGTTGCGGCCACGGGGGAAGGGGTGTCGGAATGAACACCAGCCAGGAGAGAGGTGAGTGGTACTGGCTGCCGGCGAGAGGAAGGGGTGTCGGTGTTGTGCTGGGATGGACACCAGCCAGGAGAGAGGTGAGTGGCACTGGCAGCCAGCGGAGAAAAGGTTGCCTCGGGAGGGGACAGGCACCGAGGGAGGGTTTACATACAGCAGCACTGGCAGCCATAGGGAAGTGTGGCCGCAGGTGGTCTGAGAGAGGGAAGAAACGGGGAGGTGCTGTGGGCTGGGAGAGGGGAGACACGGGCAGGGGCTGCGGGCTGGTAGAGGGGAGAAATGGGGCAAGGGCTGCGGGCTGGAAGCAGAAGCAGCATGGCTAAGGAGAAAAGTATCACAATTCTAAAAAACTGACTCCGCAAAAAGAGCAGAAGTGATACTTTAGGCAAGGAGGCATGATGAATGCCTCCGAATGGCTCTTTGAACTCGCAGCGAGTTCAAAACATAATTATCACATATTATATTTATGTAATGATGGATAGGCCCCATAAACTGCTTACTCTGTGTTACCGCTGACACCACTGTTTTACCTGTTACTGCTGTTATCCTCAATGATCCTGCAAACCTGCTTAAGGAAAAGCTGTCTGGACTAACCTCCTTTTCACATTCCACTGGTACCTATTTGTTCTACACCAATAGGTCATATCAACAGTACTGATGGGAAAGAATACTAATTTTGGATTCAACTTGCAAAATAAAAAAATAAATAAACAAATATCCAGGGAAATAACCTTACATGCACCGTCTGACCATGCATACACTGATAACTTGCTCCTTCCGTCTCTTTTCAGGTATCAGATGGAAGTCATCTGACAACCTGGTTTTCTTCACTGGCAGATTGTATGCGATAAACATAGATCAGATTTTGATATTCTGGGATGAAAACACTCATTATGCACCTTCCAATAAATGTATATAAGATAGCCATTTAAAACTGTAGCCCATATATAATAGACTGTGTTGCAGGTATTGATGCAATTCTATAACTCCATCCTAAATTAAAGCAACAGTAATTTAAAATGCAAAACCAACCAGTTAAATATCATGGCTCATCCCTAATCACTTATCACTCATCACTGCTTATCTCTAACAACTTATCATTATGTGACTCATAGTTTCACTCATCCCATGTCACTCAGTCATCTCTCCAACTCACTATTCACACACACACGTATCTTACTCTGACAATGGTAATGTTAGAATCTAAAAAGAATGGGGTTTGGCACGGAATGCTGGCGCTGGAGATCCCGCCGTAATCTCGACTTGGTCACAATACTGACAGATGGAGGTAAGTATATTACCCTTCCCATACCGTAACACTAACCCTCCCTCCCCATAGCTTAAATCTAACCCTTCCCCCTGCAGCTTAACCCTAACCCTCCCCCCAGTGCTTAAACCTGACCTCCCCCCTAGTGCCTAATCCTAACCCTCGTCCTAGTGCCTAATCCTAACCCCTAACCCTCCCCCTATCCCCAATACTTACTATCGGAATGCTGTCAGTCTGGATGTCAGCGCCGGAATTATGACTGGTGTCGGCATTCCGGTGCCGGCATTGTGATTGCCGGCAGTCCGACAGCTGGGATAATAACTACATCCCTAAGAATGATCCCTGGTCTATGTGTGATGTTTTACTTTAAAATGTGTCTTAATTGGATTCTGCATATTTGTTCCAAATTGTGCTTCATAATAAGCCAACAGTTATGTTATGTTTCGTGTATTTTTAAAGAATACAATTCTCTCTAGCCACGTAGTGTACGATCGTATATATCCGAAAGTAACTCAGTGAAACTCATTGCTGAAAGGAAGATTATTATTATTTTTCTGCAAACTTGAAAAAGTAATAAAAAAAGTGTACATACAGTATATTGAAGATATAACTTCTCTCCCCTGATGCAAAACAATAAAAGTTTTTACTTTATACACATTACACACTTCAGCAGGATATGCAGGATTTAGAATTTTAAACAATATAAGTTGGACAATAGAGTTATTTCACAGGTCTAGTGCCATGCCAAGAAAGCAACACTTTGTAATATGATGTTCACTAACGGATAATAACTTGTCTGGGGGAGCACTAAGCCGATAAATTGCTTCTCTATGGAAGTTATTAAAAAATGTGTAATCGGAGAGCAAAAAACAATTGTAGATAACACATTGAAACTATTTATGTTTAATAAAAAATAACATTTTCATTAATTGTGCTTGTAAATAATTATGAGATTCTTGCTTAGTAATTCAATATGAGTAGGTGCAAAATAGTTTAAAATACCCACCCATACTTTTGTTCATATTAGGTATACCATCTTTATGCAATATCAGTGATTTAAAGTGAGTAGTGTGTACCCAGCTTTATACTCTAGACAGTAAAAAAAAGTCCCTACTGCTAGGTAGAGCTACAAGGGATAAACTGTAAAATCACATGGCACGGGCAGCAGAGCCAACTGCATTGGACATGCTCTCCCAGTAGTGTATAGGTCCCCTTCGCTAGATGTACCTGGAAGTGCCGTGGATTGAGGGTGGAAGTGCGGTTCCATGCCCATAAAGGCCACCAAAAGAAGAAACTTGTCCCCGTGCAGCTTTGCTCACCACGCTTAGGGCACAGTGGTTCGCTTCGCTCGCCACAGGTTTATATTCTCCCTCTATGTCCACGTGAATGACGTTGGACAGTAGCTGATGACGTCAGGGTACATCTACGGAAGGGGATCTATCCACTACCATGCTCCAGAGCTGTAACTAGACTTTTTGGTGCCCTTTGCCAGAAAGAGCATTGGCGCCCCCATATTTTTCAAATGGGGACAAATTGCACCCAAAAAAGGGGCATGACCTCATGGGGAAGGGCCAAGGAAAAGATAGGAATGCTGGGGATAAAATAAGAGGAAGGTACGTGAGAATAATTATAAACAGAAAATTGAAAGGCTTGAACAGCGCCCCCCTGCCCTGCAGTGCCCGGTGCGGTGGCACAGTTCACACTACCCTAGTTACGGCCCTGCCATGCTCTCCCCTGACACCCATCTATCACCCAGCTGGCAGTGCGCAGCCAGTGGTCACCACTAACCACAATCGCTAACCGCACTGGGAGGAAGTTCTAGCAAGCACACAACTCCGGACAGCACCATCTCTGACCCAGATTGCGGACTGTGAGGAGTAGACCATCTATAGGATGGTATGGAGGGGTTCCTTCCGACAAACCACTACATCAGAAGGTAGGCGGTGATATTCACCCATTGAAAAGTGAAACTCTTGTAATAGACTGATTCCACATTGGCTTCACAGACTCTAATACCTGCAATAGAAACAGCTTTAAAGAGACAGTAACCTCAGCCATACTGATATTCCACTCCAGCATAAATCAAGAACAATTCTTAACTGATCTCTGCACAACTGAATACACATTAGATACTTTATATAAAAATAAGCTGTTTAATTTAATATGTGATACTGTATTGATGGTCTGAAAGTCAGGGAGATGTCAAGACATATTAAAAAAAAATGGCATTTCTCTAAAGGTAATTTTAGTGTATTACCTTAGACATTGCATTTTGCATTTCCCGTGCGCTAATGGGTAATGAATTATTTCAAAACTGTGCAGTACTTCCACAGAACTTCACTTAAATCTGTAGATACATAGGGGGAGATGTATCAAATCTTAAAGTGAGATAAGGAGGACAAGTTTTACAGTCTATAACTTCTCCACTTTACATCTCCCTAAGGTTTATTACATCTCCCCCTTAGAAACTGTTGTACTTTAGAATTTTCTAAGAATAGAAGTATACAAGTGGTCACTCCCTAAGCTCTCACAGATCAATGCAGATCAAAGGACAAAAGGCTTTAACTACCGATCAACAGCAAGGAACTCATTAATTGGAAATGTACAACATCTACAACCCAAGTGATTGTAAAACTTCATCACATCGCATGTTGTGCAAGCCTATTGAGCTGAAAGTGAAACAGATATATAAAAGGTAGTCTGTTTATAAAAGAGCAAACTGAGCAGACACAATGGGGCTGCAAGTCCCTAAATCACCAGCAAACTTTCCAGGATATGTGATGACATATACTGTGGCTTCAACACTGAATCAGTCATAGAGTGCATCTCACTGGGCAGCAAAAGCAAGGATATGTACAGGATGTGCTGTCATTGATAAAGTGCTGAAAATATAGTGATATATTATTTGTTGCTCGTTATATATATTTGATCCAATTATTTTAGAGTTTAGATGCTATTCAGATCTTTCTATATTAAACAGCTACTGTATTTATCAATCCAAATTGTCATTTTAATTTCATGATAAAAGCAAGGAGAGGTAATTATTCCAAGTGATTATAGTAAGCAAAAAATAGCACTATCGCGAGAGGAGAGCTGAAAAACATGAACGGCTTGGGGTCCTGAGGACTGAGTTTGAGAACCACTGCATGCTCAGCGCTCGCAACCGGGTCTGAATCAGGCCCTGAGTCCCAGCTCGGGATCACTTGGGGTTCAAAGTAGAACCGAGTCCTGACTCAGGGCTTCTCGCAAATTCGGATTTAAAAACCAGATCTCGCATGTTTTGCATTACATGTAAGTCTTTCCCTTGCGATTTCAGATGCTATGAGGTGGCCAAAATTGACTGAAAATGAATGTTATAGATGTTAATAATAAACATGTTTTTTATCAATTTTGAAAGAAATTCAAAATCAAAAAACAAACCTGAACCAAAACACTTGAGGGTGTTTTTTCCAAAACCAAAACAAAAAGACGATGATGATTTAGAACTAAAACCAAAACACGGGGGTCTGCACACATCTCTAGTTGTCAGTACATATACTATAGTATACTATAGACACGCATAAATACAACAGAATAGAGACGACCAGTGAATGTATGAGGGTTTTGGTGGCATCCTGGGTGAGAAAGGGTCTGATCTTGGAAATATTCTTGAGATGGAAACGACAGGACTGCGAGAGGTTCTGAATATGTGGTTTGAAGGAGAGGGAAGAGTCTAGGATGACTCCAAGACAAGGCACTTTAGGACTAGATGAGATAGTTTGCCATCTATTGATAAAGAAATAGTGGGAAATGAGTTTATGTGGGAGGGTGGGAAGATGATCAGCTCAGTCTTAGACATATTAAGTTTGAGAAATCGCTGGGACATCATATGCTAAACTCAAGTCGATCATGTAAATCCTGCATAAATTATACACTGTCTCCTCTACTAACACTAATCTATGTAATTATGTTGGAACTATAAACCAATTAAAAATTCTGAGAAAAATAGTATCTTGAAAAGCAAATTACAGTGCAAGTGTTCACTATAGAATCAGCTGATTCTAAAGCCATACTTGCCGTTTGTGTGGTATCAGCATTACGCCCAGGAAACATGTATCCATTCACCCATTACTGTAAATTATAGGGGTGTTATAAGTAGAGATGTGCGCCAACCCCTGTGTTTTGGTTTTGGATCTGTATCTCCTCTTGTTTTGGATCTGGATTGGTTTTGCCAAAACCGCCCTTGCGTGTTTTGTTTTTGTTTTTTGCTTTTGGATCTGTATTTAAAAAAAAAAAAAAAAAATCATAAAAACAGCTAAAATCACATAATTTGGGCCTGTTTTTGTTCCTACAGTATTATTAACTTCAGTAACATTAATTTCAAGTCATTTCCAATCAATTTTGACGACCTCACAATATTGTTTTTTTTTCATCTTCATTTACAGCCAAAAGGTTGCATCCAGCTAGCTGGCTGACTAAGCTAAGCGACAGCAGTGGGTGGCACTAACATGTGGCAGTTCAGCCTCCAACACGGATACAGTGTGTTATACAGTGTGGGTTGGATACACCAATAGTGCACTTACTGTGACAGCAGTGTCGGCAGTGCGGAGTGCTGGCAGTGTCCTCATTGCGAGAGTGCTAGTGATGTCCTCAATGCGGAAGTGCCAGCAGTGTTGGCAGTGTGGCGGTGTTGGCAGAGTGGGGGTCCTGGCAGTGTACTGAGTGCATAGTGCCAGCAGTGTCGGCAGAGTGGAGGTGCCAGCGGTGTCCTCAGTGCAGGAGTGCTGACAGTGTTGGCTGTGCGGGGATGCCCTCGGTGTGGGAGTAACGACAGTGCGGGGTCGCTGACTGCATCCTCAATATGTGGGGCAGTAGTGCCGGAGGGATAGCAGTGTCCTTAGTGAAGGGTGCCGGTGCTGTCGGCAAAGCGGGGGAGGTGGCGGTGTCCTCAGTGCATGTGTGATGACAGCGTCAGCAGTGAAGGGGTGCCGGTGGTGTCCTCAGTGTGGGAGTGCCAGTATGTGGGGAGTGTGGGGTGTTGGCAGTGTCCTCAGTGCAGGGTATCGGCAAAGCGGGGGTGCCAGCGGTGTCCTCAGTGCACGTGTGCTGACAGTGTCAGCAGTGCAGGGGTGTCGGTGGTGTCCTCAGTGTGGGAGTGCCGGCAGTGTGGTGTCCTCATGTGTGGCAGCAGTGCAGGGGTGCTGGCAGTGTCCTCAGTGGAGGGTGCCGCCGGTGTTGGCAGAGCGGGGGTGCCAGCGGTGTCCTCATTGTGGGGTCCTGATGGTGTCGGCAGTGCACGGGTGCCGGTGGTGTCCTCAATGCAGGGTGCCAGCAGTGTCGACGGCGGAGGTGTCAGCAGCGGGGGATGCTGCCAGTGGGGGATCGGCAGCAGAGGTGCAGGCGGTGTCGGCAGCGGGGGGTGCCGGTGGAGTCAGGCAAGGGGGATGGGCGGCATCTTCCTAACTTCCTGTGCCCATATTCAATGGTCTTAACGTTGATTGGCTTAGAGCCGTGACAGATGGCTCTCTCAGCCAATATGCATTAAGCCTGCTTGATGGAAAACCTTGCGTTCCGACAGCAGGATCGCAAGGTTTTGTCTCGATTACATATCCGGGGCATGCAGGGAGATCCGAGCTGTGTCTTGGATCCCCTCGGATTCCCGAAATTTGGGTGAGTCCGGTTCCCGGAGAACCAGACCCGCTCATCTCTAGTTATAAGGCACATTAAGGCATATACAGAGACAAAGCTGCCGGCTAAAATCTTTTATTCTTAACATAAAAGTCAAATGTATAGCTAATTTCTGATTTAAAAATTGCTACCGAACTTTTCACAGATGACCTCTGGCAGTGGAAGGAAGTGGTGGTCATCCGTGAAACAAATTGCAATGACTTTTTAAGTGAGAAATCAACTTTTTATCTTGCTTTAATGTTTTATTTTCAACATCTTTGTGCTTATTTTTAACCAGCTATTTGTTTTACATTTATATTACTCTGTATTTTTTTATATTGTCTATCATTGTGAGAGTACCAGTATTCTCCAAGCACTACACTAAGTTTGTTTATATATGTGGATTTACAGTCAGGTCCATAAATATTGGGACATTGACAGAATTTTCAGATTTTGGCCTCTATTCACCACCACAATGGTTTTGAAATGAAACAAACAAGATGTGCTTTAACTGCAGACTTTCAGATTTAATTTGAGGGTAATTACATCCAAATCGGGTTAACGGTGTAGGAATTACAACAGTTTCAATATGTGCCTCCCACTTTTTAAGGGGCCAAAAGTAATGGGACTATCAACTCAAAAGCTATGTCATGGACCGGTATGGTCTATTCCCTCATTATTTAATTAGCAATTAAGCAGGTAAAAGGTCTGGAGTTGATTCTAGGTGTGACATTTGCATTTGGAATCAGTTGCTGTAGACTCTCAATATGAGATCCAAAGAGCTGTCACTATCAGTGAAGCAAGCCATCATTAGGCTGAAAAATCAAAACAAACCCATCAGAGAGATAGCAAAAACATTATGTGTGGCCAAATCAACTGTTTGGAACATTCTTAAAAAGAAAGAACGCACCGGAGAGCTCAGTAACACCAAAAGACCCGGAAGACCACGGAAAACAACTGTGGTGGATGACAAAATAATTATTTCCCTGGTGAAGAAAAACCCCTTCACAACAGTTGGCCAAATCAAGAACACTCTCCAGGAGGTAAATGTATATGTGTCAAAGTCAACAATCAAGAGAAGACTTCACAAGAGTGAATATAGAGGGTTCACCACAAGATGCAAACCATTGGTGAGCCACAAAAACAGGAAGACCAGATTAGAGTTTGCCAAACAACATCTAAAAAAGCCATTACAGTTCTGGAACAACATCCTATTGACAGATGAGACAAAGATCAACTTGTACCAGAGTGATGGGAAGAGAAGAGAAGGAAAGGAACTGCTCATGATCCAAAACATACCACCTCATCAGTGAATCATGGTGGTGGTAGTGTCATGGCGTGGGCATGTATGGCTGCCAATGGAACTGGTTCCCTTGTATTTATTGATGGTGTGACTGCTGACAAAAGCAGCAGAATGAATTCTGAAGTGTTTTGGGCAATATTATATGCTCATATTCAGTCAAATGCTTCAGAACTCAGTGGACAGCTCTTCACAGTGCAGATGGACAATGACCCGAAGCATACGGCAAAAGCAACCAAAGAGTTTTTTAAGGCTAAAAAGTGGAATGTTATGCAATGACCAAGTCAATCCCCTGACCTGAATCCAATTGAGCATGCATTTCACTTGATGAAGACAAAACTGAAGGGAAAATGCCCCAAGAACAAGCAGGAACTGAAGACATTTGCAGTAGAGGCCTGGCAGAGCATCACCAGGGATGAAACCCAGCGTCTGGTGATATCTTTGCGTTCCAGACTTCAGGCTGTAATTGCCTGCAAAGGATTTGCAACAAAGTATTAAAAAGTGAAAGTTAGATTTAGGATTGTTTAGTTTGTCCCATTACTTTTGGCCCCTTAAAAAGTGGGAGGCACATATAGAAACCGTTGTAATTCCTACACCGTTCACCTGATTTGGATGTAATTACCCTCAAATTAAATCTGAAAGTCTGCAGTTAAATCACATCTTGTTTGTTTAATTTCAAAGCCATTGTGGTGGTGAATAGAGGCCAAAATATGAAAATTCTGTCAATGTCCCAATATTTATGGACCTGACTGTATATCCAGATAACCCCTTGTGTTATGGATTTTATAAATAAAAACTATTTTACTAATCCATTGGATAGGCACCTCTTATTTCCACATGTTCAAAAATGCCTCATTTGGGCTTTCAGGGCTTTTCAGTTTCATTACTGAAAGTCTAAAGCGGTCTTCACAGTGCAAGTGCTAGACCCTGTAGTGGAGAACAGGGTCCACAGGTAAGTATAACCCACCCGCCTCCCAAAATTATACCATGGGAACAGAAATTTCTTATTACACCTCTACAAATAGTAAAATATTATTTACAGGAGTTAATTAATATAACAAATTTTATAATTATAAGGAAGAAACTTATTTTAAACCAGAATATGTCTATAAAATAATAGCAAACTATTGTAATAAACTTTAAAAGTGATGTATTTTGTTATTCATAGAACCTGATTTTTATATGGCTTTATTGGAATAATGTTGTGCCTATTCACAGTCAATTAGATTTGTAAGGTGACAATGAGACTGGGTCATCACAATGTTACAGTGTACAATATATATTAATGTACGCGATTCCAAATATCATTTGAAAACTTCAACAGTAACCTAGATTTCTTACTTGCCTAAATATCAGCTTGAAATGAGTTATTCTTTATTAAGGCTTCAAATGTTCCCATTTATTCATGTTCTTATTATTATGTTTGAATTGTGTGAATTTTTTGTCTCTAAGGTCTCAGACTACTGAAGCAACTGCATTGCAAGTACTAGTTAAAATGAATATTTACTCAATGCTTTGGCACCCAAACTGAAGCAAAGAAGAAAATGGATGCTGAATATGCCTTATGTCGCATACAGTAGCTGTCTTGGTTTTCTATTTTAAAAATAAGTGTGCGCCAGTCATTACAGAGTAACCTCTACAATTCAGCAATGTGCAAGACCAGGATTTTTATAGCAACAAGTAGACATTTTATTGGAATGAGGTGTTCAATCACTGACTATGGGCCTGATTTAAATATATGCGTAAACCCGATGGTTTAAGTACTGTACATATCCGATTGTTGTGGGTCTGTGCATGCGGAGGACCGGTTCTGCACATATGCAATAAGGGTCCTGCGTGATTTCTTCCAGTGGGCGGCTGGAGCGGGGGCAATGATCAGGACCATTGTACAAAATGGGGGAGTGTCGCCCCCATTCTGTAGGCACGCCAAGCCCAGTGTCTGCGTCATCAGATGCAGACTTCCTGGACCTGGTAGAGGGGTTCCAAGTTCCAACGGGCAGGCTTAGAAAGCTTCGGCTTACGCAGACTGGCTGAAAGCAGCACTCAGATCGCAAATGCATGCGGGAGGTGTCTATTTCCTACAGACGCATTTTAGTTGTACAGGAATCAGTACAACCAAACCTGCAATTGGTGAATTCTATTAAGCTGGAGGAAGCAATAAGTAAATGTAAACCATTCTGAAAACAAGAAAAAATAAGAAGAAGAACGGTGCATACACATAGTATGGATCTTGGATTAGAAGATACAGTATACAAAGATGTGCTCCACCCCCTTGTTTTGGTTTTGTTTATAGATCTGGATTCATCTTCATGTTTTGGTTTTGCAAAACCATCTCCATGTGTTTTGGTTTTCGATCTATATTTAAAAAAAAAAAAAAAGAATTAAAAAAAACAGCTAAAATTACATAATTTTGACCTGTTAGCATGCAATCCAAAACCCGAGTTCGGTTTTTAAATCTGAGTTCCGAACCGCAGGAAGATCCGAACCGGGACTCGGTACCCCAAAGTATTTTCGGACTCGGTTCGATGAGTCACTACTTAGAGGCCAAAGAGAGCACCAGATCCATCTTCCCTACCCCATGCATTCAGAGTTAGCAACGTCTACCGTGTTTCCCCGATAATAAGACCTACCCCGAAAATAAGCCCTACCCTTAATTTTGTAACCCGGTCCAAATTAAGCCCTACCCCGAAAATAAGACCTACCTGAATCTCATTTTGAGCTGGGAACGCTGCAGAGACCAGCGTTCCCAGTCATGCAGTGCGCGGGTGACATCATGACGTCACCCGCGCGCTGAGGATCCTGTGCGGCCGCGCCTGCTGGATCATGTTAGATCCAGTCAGCGGGCAAGTGAGAGCGACATCCCGGATGGCGGCGAGTCAGGTAAGTGCACTGCAATAAGGGACACTGCTACAGGGGTGCCTGCAAGGGGGAGGCCTGATTAAGGGTCACTTCTACAAGGGGGCCTGCAAGGGGGGGGGCCTGCATAAGGGGCACTTCTACAAGGGGGCCTGCAAGGGGGTGGCCTGCATAAAGGGCACTTCTACAAGGGGGTCTGCATAAGGGGCACTTCTACAAGAGGGCCTGCAAGGGGGTGCCCTGCATAAGGGGCACTTCTACAAGGGGGCCTGCATAAGGGGCACTGCTGTCAATGATAATTAATATAAGACCTACCCCGAAAATAAGCCCTATGGTGCTTTTTTGAACAAACAAAAAATAAGACAGTGTTTTATTATCGGGGAAACACGGTAGGTGACTGTACCACCCCCAGCCCTTCGCTTGTCGCCGTCATCACTATTATGTGCATTTGCTCAGTCCTTGGTGTAGGAGATCCAACTGTTGTAGAACGAGTATGCGCATCTCAGAATACACTGCAATATCATCTATAGTGCATCCGGAAAGTATTCACAGCGCTTCACTTTTTCCACATTTTGTTATGTTACAGCCTTATTCCAACATGGAATAAATTCATTTGTGTCCTCAAAATTCTACACACAATACCCCATAATGACACCGTGTAAAAAGTTTTTTTGAGATTTTTGCAAATTTAATTAAAAAAAAGAAATCCCATGTACATACTGTAAGTATTCACAGCCTTTGCTTAATACTTTGTTGATGCACCTTCAGAAGCAATTACAGCCTCAAGTCTTTTTGAATATGATGCCCATTCCTCTTTGCAGCACCTCTAAAGCTCCATCAGCAACTCTCAAGTTCCATCTCCAGAGATGTTCAATCGGATTCAAGTCAGAGCTCTAGCTGGGTAACTCAAGGACATTCACAGTGTTGTCCTGAAGCCACTCCTTTGATATCTCGGCTGTGTGCTTAGGGTCGTTTTCCTGCTGAAAGATGAACCGTCGCCCCAGTCTGAGGTCAAGAGCACTCTGGAGCAGGTTTTCATCCAGGATGTCTATGTACATTGCTGCATTCATCTTTCCCTCTATCCTGACTAGTCTCCCAGTTCCTGCCGCTGAAAAACATCCCCACAGCATGATGCTGCCACCACCATGCTTCACTGTAGGGATGGTATTGGCCTGGCGATGAGCGGTGCCTAGTTTCCCCCAAACATAATGTCTGGCATTGATGCCAAAGAGTTGAATCTTTGTCTCATCAAACCAGAGAATTTTGTTTGTCATGGTCTGAGAGTCCTTCAGTTGTATTTTGGCAAACTCCAGGCGGGCTGCCATGTGCTTTTTACTAAGGAGTGGCTTCCGTCTGGCCACTCTACCATACAGGCCTGCTTGGTGGATTGCTGCAGAGATGGTTGTCCTTCTGGAATGTTCTTCTCTCTCCACAGAGGAATGCTGTAGCTCTGACAGAGTGACCATCGGGTTCTCGGTCACCTCCCTGACTAGGGCTCTTCTCCCACGATCACTCAGTTTAGATGGCCGGCCAACTCTAGGAAGAGTCCTGGTGGTTCCGAACTTCTTCCATTTACGGATGATGGAGACCACTGAGCTCATTGGGACCTTCAAAGCAGCAGATATTTTTCTGTATCCTTCCCCAGATTTGTGCCCCGAGACAATCCTGTCTCGGAGGTCTACAGACAATTCCTTGGACTTCATGCTTGGTTTGTGCTCTGACATGCACTGTCAAGTGTGGGACCTTATATAGACAGGTGTATGTCTTTCAAAATCATGTCCAAACAATTGAATTTACCAAAGGTAGACTCCAATTAAGCTGTAGGAACATCTCAAGGATGATCAGTGGAAACAGTATGCACCAGAGCTCCATTTTGAGCTTAATGGCAAAGGCTGTGAATACTTATGTACATGTGATGACTCTTTTTATTTATTTTTTTTAATTAAATTTGCAAAAATCACAAAAAACTTTTTACATGTTGTCATTATGGGCTATTGTGTGTAGAATTTTGAGGACAAAAATGAATTTATTCCATTTTGAAATAAGGCTGTAACATAACAAAATTTGGAAAAAGCAAAGCGTTGTGAATACTTTCCGGATGCACTGTACATGCCCACGACACACCCACAGGACACTTATCCTACATGCAAATGTCCCGTTGCTTGCTGCACAGTTATCCTGTAACCCCCAGCTGCAAGTGAAATGCAACCGAGATACCAACAATTGCAATTTTTTGGGGGGGCATCCATATCAAGTAGCCCCAAAACACTTGACAGCTCTACTTTTAAACTGTTCATTAGTGTTGACTTAGATCATGCTCCCTCTAAACACTAAATCTGTCCACGCATTTTACATTTTTCCCCTGCAGCACAATATGATTTTGCCAAGTAGAAAAACTGGACTTTCTAGTTGTATTTACTTCTAAACTCTAAATGCAGTTTATTAAGTACTATATTATGTGAAACTGTATTATAGTTTATGGAATCATAAATCATAAAAGACTAGTTATGATCCTGGTCATAAGTATAGTATATAAAAAATGTTATACAAAAAGAGTATTATGATTTCCAGTACAGAGATTATATATAAAAAGTGTCCTCGTAGAGGGATAAACTGTACCTTAAATGTGACAATAATGCTATTTTATATACTATTTTATATGCAACAGTTACAGATATTGTCAAACAAGTAATTAATCATTGCAGATGAATGGAACCTTCTCTTAATTACTTGTATGTGTTAAGTTATTAACACATTTAATGAATTATGGATTTCCGTAGCTAACATACCTTTTCATTGCCTTGCAGCATTTACATTTATAATGTGCTTCTGATGGAAAACATAGCATTCATTGTATTAGGCTATTCAGACCCATAGCCGCTAAAGACTTTCTGCATTGGGATGAGATTCATAATTCTTAATTAGTGGACGACCTGTGAATTTTGCTTTAAGTGGGAAATTTTCAAGAGCATGAATCTTGGAGCGGATCCAGTTGCTTTTCTTTGAAAGGTCACATTGCTGAGTAATGATTATGGCTTACAAATTGCTAAAGTTTAAAGATGATGTTTTTAACCTCCCTAATTTTTTAGGCAATCATTAAAATACTACTTCCAAGCTACTACTGCTACTACGGTATGAGTCATTTTTTAAGTCAAATGCATCAAACATCATACAGATGTGTCCACATACATCTAGCCTCCTTGCGCGTTAAACAGCCCTTCTAATGATGCCATCTGCGCACGTATCTGCATGCGAAACGCTACGTTACAGTGTTACAGCCTCTGACACTGTAAGGTATTGTTACACATGCAGATATACCCGCAGACGCACACAGAACAGAGGAATGCTACATATAATTTTAATCAGCAGAAGCTGTTTGTGCTAGCTATTCACATCACTGTGTGACGCATTTGAAGGTAAAAAGACGCACAAAAGACGTTCGGCATTACTGAGGCACACGGAGCTCCCGCGTTATGTGTGGCGTGACTTGTAGCGCATGGAGGAGAAATGTATGTGGACACATCTGTAAATCAGTATACCAATTAGGCAATATATTGATATTATGCATACAGTTGACAGTGTGTTAATGTTCTGTTTTTGTCTTTCCAATTGTAAATAATGTGGGCTGAATTCATTATTGATTGGTGTTGTTTATTTCATTCTTTAAACATTGCCTAGTGGATTTGTACAGTAAGTTATGCTTACAGGTTTGGCAGATTGTACACTCATTATATAAATAAGAACCTAAATCTTTAATATTAATAAATTAAGTTAGACAATTGTGATTTTTGTTATCTTTAATGGTTATTTGTTGCCACATAAAACAGATTGCGTTAAATTCTATATAGTAGTTTAGGTTGACATGTTCCTAGTATTTCATTTCCAACTGTTCCGAACTTCTGACTCACAGGTTCTATAAATTTGTGTATGGAAATATCACTATTTTTCATTGCTGTATAACTTCACAATATTATACACTATAGATCTGTAGACTGAATGTGATTTTCACTACAAGTACTTATCCTTTAAGTATTATAAAAGAATATTCAGCAAGGATTAATATGAAATAGCATGATTTGATTAATAAGCAAGAAACACCACATGGCTGTTATCTGGAGGTTTCAGGGCAGAGACTTATCTATAACGTGTGCAAAGTGAGAGGTACACACGGGGGCCCACACTGCACACCCTCCACCAATGTTCTGTAATACCTACCCCTCCATAGACAGCAGGGGCAGCACTGCAAAAATCACAGTAGACTCTGGCACAGCCCCAGAGTCTACTCGCCGCTGTCTAGAGGAGGGGGCTGAACGGGGATTGCACATGGGTTCCCTCCTTACTTAATACGCCCCTGTTTCAGAGCTATGAGTGTCTGTATATACCTGCCTACTTTTCAAAAGTATTTCAGGGAGATTGTGAAAGCAACACCTATGTGTGTGGCGTTAAAGTGGACGTGTAATGCTACATCCGCCATAAAATGTATTTACTTCCAAATGTAAACAAGCCCCAAAGCAGTCAGTAAGATCTACTTGTTGATGAAAACACACTGATACTTTTCAGCGCTTGCTCATGTATTGTGTTTTACAAGAGATTCAATATAGGTGTCCAAGAGAACCCTTATATGAAAAAAGAATACATGTAGCCATATGGATCATTGGCCCTCATTCAGAGCCGTTCGTTAACAGCAGTACGCTCGTTGCGTTCCGATGTTGTGACACCGCGCATGCGTCGGTGTTACACTGCGCATGTGCATACGGCAGATTGCAAGTTTTTTTTGTCTCGTTCGTCAAATAGCGTACAGGAAGTGACATGTCAAATGTGATTGACAGAACAGGGCGTTTTTGGGTGTTGACGGGGGAGGAGATGGAAAAACGCAGGCGTGGCGAGGCGTTTTTGGGGCGTACATACATTAACAAATGCGAAGGTCAAATGTGTTCGTACCAACTCATACGTCACTGGATGATCCTCTT
Organism: Taudactylus pleione; assembly: GCA_031769625.1. Lineage (NCBI taxonomy): Eukaryota > Metazoa > Chordata > Amphibia > Anura > Myobatrachidae > Taudactylus > Taudactylus pleione. The sequence goes on from JAUIMM010000038.1 coordinate 9,496,131, forward strand.
TCCCTTCAAAATGCTCGCACAGCTTAGGGTCTGGATTACTCGACCACATTGGCGATGGCCTTCTCCTCTGTCCCGGCACTCCACGATGTAGCATCGATTAATCACGGCTTGTCAGAAAATCAATTAGTGTTGGATTGAAAACCGGCTTGGTATGTGTTTGGGAATCAGTTTTTTGGGTTAGCACAAAACCGAACGCAGGTGGAAATCATAGCTGCTAATGTCAGGATTACACAATCAATTAGCGTACATTTGTGGGGGTTTATTTTGGGCTCATTTTTTGGTTTTTGGACTATTGTAACAATAATGTCATCATGTTTAGGTTTTTTGGGCCATTTTGTTTTTGCCAGGTGAATTTGCATCCTTAGGTAAATTTTTAAACGTTCCTTAAAGAGCCCTTTTTTTTCCCCATGTAAAATGTTGTTGTTGAACGTTGTTGACTTGTGGGCCCAGATTAAATGTAACCCATTTTGACAATAATGTCAGAATACAAAGTCGTATATTTTATGTAAATTTATTGCTATCCAAAAAAAAAATCATGCACATATTTTACACAAACATTTTTTGCAGTGTTCATTCCACAATATTTAATAATTGTGCAAACATAAAATTTTTGGTAAACGTAAAGCAAAAAATTAAAAACAATTCACAAGAAAGGAGAGGGAAGTTTTGGCCAGAAAGGAATATGAGGCAAGCACAGAAGGAGTGTGGGAAAAGAAGCCAATGCTGTCAACGTTTTTTCCCCCGTTTGGCTGGGGGAGGGAGGGCGCCAGACCGGGTCCGGGATGTCATCGGGCTGGCCTGTCCAGAGGCAGATGTTGTGGCCTCTGGACTAGGCACAGGGCTAGGCACATTTGGAGGATTGGCTGATGTTGTGCCAGAGGTGGAGGATCCTGATGTTCCGGCAGGAAGGGAGGTCGGCTCCACCATGTGCTGGCGAACGAGCTGCTCCAGGGCATTGGCGATGCGGATGTTGGCCCTGGTATTTTCCGCCAGGGCCTGACCAATGGTCACGTTGGCCGCAGCATTTTGCTCCAGGGCCTCAGCCACCCGTACCAGACTGGCGTCCATCCTCTGCAGAATCTCTGTATGGAAATCCGATTTAAAATTGAGTTCTGTGAGGAGGGACACTGCCTGCGAGGGGGATTGCCCTGGACTGGCTTCTGCAGGGTCCTCAGCCAGATGTACTGGTTCCTCCCCTGCAGAGCCAGCAGAAATTCTGCGGCCAAGGCTCCCTTCTGGAGCAGACTCATCCGCCTGTGTCTCTGTTGGAAAAATGAGAAAAGAGTCACATTAGAATCTACATATTGGCACAATAACATTTCAGAGTTGGTTACATCACAATATTTACCTGGGACAACATGAGGAGCCACAAAGTCTGGCATGTCCGTATCCATGTTGGACATGCCAAACACCTCCACAGCCTGCACACACCCCTGTGCCAGCTCTTCTAAATCATTCAACTCCAATGACACAGGGGTGGGACCCCCACCTGTCCCCCTTGCATGCCTAGCCCTGTCCGCCATTTTTTGTTTCAGGCGATATTTGAAGTCTTGCCATCTGTGGGTGAAAAAGGAACCATTATTTTTTTTTTTATTATGGTTTTGGTTTTAGGGGGGTCAAGTTTTTACTTACCGCCGTTTGACATCCCGGGCTAGACGGACATAATCACCCACCCTATTGACAGCAACGGCTACCTCCTCCCACATTCTCCACTTCTGGCTTGCACTCATATTCCTGTCTGCCTGTGGCAGGATGTCCACACACTTCTGAATCAAAACCTCCATCTCCTTTCTTGTGAATTGTGGCTGCCTTTTCTTTTTGCCAGCTTTGCCCGGAATACTGGGCCCGGCAGCCTCTTCCATATCATCCTCCTCACCTATTTGTTTAAATTTTGAGATTTGTCAACTTCACAACTTGCACTATATGATGTTTCTAATTAATCATTGATTCAAAATGCCTGAAATACTTACCGCCAGACTGTTGTCCATTGTTTCCCTGGTCTGTAGCCATGTCTGAGCTCTAAACAAGAAATACACCAGATTGTTCGGTTTGGCTCGTGACGTATTTATACATGCGTCCTTATTTTTCGGCCGCATCATTGATTGTGCGTTCCTATGATCCCTCCTTAATTTGTGCGGGAAACTAAACACTATTTATGGCTTGGGGCGTCTCGAGTTGAGGTGGCGTTTTTGGATTGTTGGAGGTTACGTTGGTCGGAGTTGATTGTTGGCGGGTTTTGGGGTTGGCGTTGGTGGAAGTATTTTTTTGTTGATATATTTGAATTTTTTTTTTACGATCGCATTTTTTCTGTTGGATTTCTTTTTGGCGTTTCTTGTTTTGGTAAGTTTTTGGAAGTCTAACTTTGGTTCAATTTGTGTCTCCTTCTGTTTCTGAATTTTCTAACGTTTTTTTGGCGTCATTTCATCTCTCTTAGGTTTTTTTTTGGCTCTGCCCCAAAGACCTTTTGATCCGGAATCTTATATATTATCTCTTGGTAAGTTCATTTTTTTAATTGTTTTGTAAATGTTCATGTTTGTCTTTACGCAACTTTGTGTGGCCTTACACTTGTAACCTTTGTTTTTCTTACTCTGAAATGTATATAAATTTTTTATTTTTTGTAGCTGCGTATTTTTTAACTTGTATTTGCGAACTAATTAGCGCATTTTTATCAGTTTCTATTGGGACTTGAATTTGCGAACTAATTAGCGCATTTTTATCAGTTTCTATTGGGACTTGTATTTGCGAACTAATTAGCGCATTTTTAAATGCTTATTCATCCCGTTCAATTGTTTGTGTTTTCCCTTTAGCATTTGTTGCTTACATTTGGCCCCAATTTGACGTAGTGTGCGCAATGTCGTTTTGCTCTTTGGGCAAATGTGTGTTTCTCCCCTTTTATGTTGTGTCTTGCACAAAATTTAAAAACAGAAATGCCCAGCATAAAATGATGTATTTTTATTTTGTGATTATTTCCAGTTTGCACGTATCATGACAATACCCCGGCATGTAAGCATCAATGGATGGTATCATCAAGCTAAGTTATTTTATTTTTTTTGGGGGGGGGGGTTAAAAAGCCTTACAGTCAAATCTTGCCATTTCAGGTTGATCTGGGTCGGATTGTTCTGGCCATGCTCCCGGAAGCTGACCAACCTCAATCTCGTCCCAGGCGTAGGCATCGTAGGCGTGCAAGGCCCCAGATATTTCAAACACGTGTCACCCTTTTTGGAATGCCCGATGATGAGGTTTTAAGACACTACCGTCTTCCTCCCAAAATCATCATAGACATTCTCTCATTAATAGAGAGTGATCTTGAGCGGCAAATTGACAGTCCTACAGCAATACCACCACTTACGCAATTTATGGCGGTGTTACATTTCTGTGCCTCAGGATCGTTTCAAACAACGGTGGGAATAGTGGCGGGCATCTCACAATCCTCCTTTTCCCGGATCCTGAGGGCAGTGATGGAGGCACTTTTCAAGCACCTCCATCATTTTATTCAAATGCCTTTAGATATGGGTGCCCTTAGTGTGGCCAATTTTTACCAAATAGCTGGCTTCCCACACATCATAGGGGTTGTGGATGGTACTCACATACCACTTCAGCCTCCAGCACGGCTGGAGGCCATATTTCGAAACCGGAAACACTATCACTCCCTGAATGTAATGGTGGTATGTGATGCCTCCCTCCAGATCCTGTCCCTGAATGCAAAATTACCAGGAAGTGCACATGACTCCTTCATCATCAGGCAATCAGGGATATGGCACAAATTAAACAACCTACAAGCTGGTGATGCGTGGCTTCTGGGAAAGTGTAGACCTTTAGTACATAACAATGTTAAGCTTCATACAGAGTGATCCTGATGTTGTCTATTCTTTTTCACAGGAGACAGTGGCTTCCCTTGCACGCCCTGGCTGCTCACTCCTTATTTGGCTCCCACACCAGGGCCACAAAGTGAGTTTAATGCCGCACTTACAGCCACCAGGCAAGTGGTGGAGCACTGTATCGGCCTTTTAAAAGGCCGATTCAGATGCCTCCACCGCTCTGGTGGCGAGCTCATGTTTTTGTCGGATATGGTTTCGAAAATTGTGGTCCTGTGTTAGGGCCACAAAGATAAACATGAAAACCACATTCCCTAAAACTTACTTTCAGTGATCTGCATGCGAAAGCATGCCAGCAAGCGGGGCATCCGCCGTTGCAGGTCCGACCACCTGCGCTCCAGCTGCCCGATCTGGCGGCGTGAGCCGAAGGAGCGCAGGCGGCCCCGTACCTCCGCATATGCGGAACGCTTTTCACGATTGGTGATGGGTGGAGGCTGGCTGGTGATCCGCCTATCCATCACCTCCGTTAGCACTAGCAGCTCGCGCCTGGTGAATGCGGAGGCTCTCATGATGGCAATGGTGTATTTGTTAAAAATCATTTTTAATAAAGAGCCAAAAATAATTTTGATTGGCTAATGTATTTGGGTAATTAACAGGACCAATTCTATTGGTTAGTGTATGAGTCATGTGTTCGACAGGGCAAGAAATCTCTTGAGAGTTATGATAGGCTTGATGCAGTGACATGCGTAAGCACATTTAAATAAAGAAATTAACCCCGGGAAATATGCGGGGAGAAAAACAAATAGAACAATTGTTTAATTGGGGCTAACATGTATTTTGACAAATAAAAGCGAATGTTTAAGCCGTACGTATTCTGCGGGTAAACACAAACACGGACAAGATTAAAGTTTATTGCATTGTGTTAAAAAAAAAAAAACACAATTAAGCTAATTGATATATTGATTGCCATGATACGATTGAGGGAGGTAGGCAGAATAAACGAGCAGTTAATCGAAATCTGACAGTCCCACTTCCGGGTTGTACTTGTGCGTGCGTTCCCTTCAAGCCATTTCGGGGATGTACGCTCGCTATTTGGCACGTTCGTTAGTTAGAGGAGGGGTCGTTTGAGTTTGGGGAGGATGTTTGGCTGCGTTCGAAAATACGAGCGAGTGCTTGAATTTACATATTTTTTTACGTACGCCGAACGTACGAACGGCCACTTGCGTCCGGGTCTGAATGAGGGCCATTGTGCCTTATACCCAATGCTGGGAAATTGCACTGATTAGCAACCAATCAGCTTCTGTCATTTCCTAGACTGTGCTAGATAAATGAAAGTTGAAGCTGTTTGGTTGCTTTGGACAACTTCTCCATTCTATCTCTCTCCAAGGCTTGATACATCTCCCCTGAAGGAGTTCAATCCAATTCATGTAGTGAGTGGCATATTGCCAATTTTTTGTTTCTCGAAAGCTGACTTACTGTAGCTTTAAATATTTTTTGCTTTACCAGGGTAAAAGTTGATTTTTTTAGCCTGACTTTTTGGCCTGACTTAAGCCCTGGTACATCGGCCTCCATAGATAAGGTGACGGCCTTGCATCGTCATCATGACTGCTGCTGGCAGCTACAAGACTGGTATGTGCATCCTGCTCTCCCGTCATGTGACTGTCCTCCATAGTCACTATGCACACAACCACACACAAAAAAAATTGTTGGTTTTATTTTTATTATTTTGGGCAGCAGCCCCTCGACAGACAGCAGCACAGCACCCCTGCGCACCTACGCCGATGACAGGTGTGGCTATTTTTTTTAACACTGTGGTGAACCCCTGAAAAGAGGCAGCAGCCCCTTAACAGACAACAGCACAGCACCCCTGCACTGATGACAAGTGTAGCTAAAACTATTTTTTTTATTTTTTCCACACTGGGGTGGGTGAAAAGCACCACTGAAGGACAGAGAACCCCCTGGACAACACAGCGCTACAGCCAGCCAGCCCCTATGGACAGGACAATGACAGCCAGCCCCTATGGACAGGATAACGACAGCCAGCCCCTATGGACAAGACAATGACAGCCAGCCAGCCCCTATGGACATGACAACAGCCAGCCAGCCCCTTTATAGACAACAGCCAGCCAGTAACAAGTATTAAGTATTGACAATTACAACAGCAAAGCACAGCTCCCAGCTCCCTCTCTCTTCACTCTCCACAGCCGGAATGAAAAATGTCAGCGAATCGCAGGACCTTATAGAATTGAAAACCCGTGAGAATCCGACAGCAGGATGATGATGTTTTGCCTCGTTTTCAGATCCGAGTCAGGCGGGAAAACCCGAGCTGACTCGTATCTGTCTCGGGTTCCCCGAAGTTCGGGTGGCTCCGGTTCTCAGGGAACCGGACCTGCTCATCTCTCTAATTTAATAACAATAATCTGTGCCCCTTTTAGTCTATTCATATTTGCCCCCTTTTTTAGAATAGTAATTATATCTGCCCCTCAGGGGCGTATTTAGAGAGGAGGGGGCCCATGTTCACTCACCATCTGGGGCCCTACCTCTCTCTCCAGCGGCAGCAACACACTGACAGGTTTATTAGACTCCGGGCACTAGTCTGTGCCCGGAGTCTACTGTGCATGTGCTGGACACCGGGAAAATGGCTGGCAGCCATTTTCTTGCTGATTTCCCTACTACGCATGCGCAGAACACCAGAAAAATGGATGCGGCGGCCATATTCCAGGCATTCTGTGTAGCGCATCTCCAGCTGATTTGGGACTTTGGAGCGGTAAGTATTAGAAAGTATGGGTGCAGGGTGTGCGGTGTGGGCACCCCTGGACCCAGAGGCACATGTGCACCGCACACCTTGCACCCATTATAGATATGACCCTGGTCTCCTTCTTTTATTAGAATTGCAATCACATGTGCTTCCTTTTAATCTTTAAACATAACGGGCCTGATTCAGAGGTACACATCAATCACATTCAATGCCGATGTTCACATAGTTTAGCGATGCACAAACTATTCCAAAAACCCCTATGGCACATGCAGTACCCTAAGTTTATGCATAAATGTGCTGTTGCATACAGGGCCGCTGGTATCAGAATTGGCGAGGCAAACCCATAAGCGCTCCTGGGCAGTGACTGGGAGGATGCCTGAAGTGAGTGCAAAAAAAATTGTCTTGTAGGCGTGTTTGGGAGTGTCGCAGACCATGTCCGTGAAAGCGGACACATTATCAGACGCACAGCCGCTTCCAGAGATGCCATTAACAGACAGAGAAACCGCACCTGCCATAGGGCTGGTGCAAGTGTTGATAATGTAGGTGATGATGCGCTGATGATGCCGTGTTCAGCACCACTGCCATGGTTACAGCGTGCACAGGCAAAATGCAGAGCCACAGCAATAGAGCCCATGGTTAGCTGAAGTTCAGAAGGAGACACTGCACCAACCAAAACCTGGTGTAAGTGTCGATGTTGGATGCGATAGTCTGCCAATATTGGAGTGTTGAGAAGCACAGGGTCCAATCACACTGAAAGTAAGCGTTTCAGGGCTTGCACATTCTGGTGTATACTAGTACATAAGGGGGAATCTTAATCTAGTATTTGTATATTATCACTCTGCCCAACCCCCAAATACTCCACTAAGATATACTCCCCCCACACCAGTCTTCAGGAAAAGAGTCATTTATTAAATATACATCATAGCAGGAGTACAGCATATCTACATTTCAATCCTTCCCGGACCTTTGTCAAGATACAAATATGAGTGCTGCTAACCCATATAAATACCCCTTGTCCACCTCAAAAACCATCCACTAATTAATGAATACACCCTTAATTAAAATATCTCCAACATCTGTTGGAGTAGATAAACAAACAAACTGAAACCACATACACTGTATATACACAAAACACTGAACACTAATGTATTAGATTACTTATATCTGATTGATGCTAAACAGCAGCGATTGTCACTGTGAACCATCTCACAACGTGCATCACCAGTCCTGCAGCGTGCGCTCCACCAGGATATGACTTCCTGTAGGTGTAACACACAAACGGCCCCTAGCGTTGAAGTAGTTACATGTCAGAGACAATTCTAAAAGTTGTGTCAAAAACTCAACTGGTGGCAAGCCAGTATGGGATGTGGTCAGAGCTTTTCTAACAGCAGAGATGCCCTCTTTGTGAGGTATTACTGTATATAAGGATGATATGTCCATGGTAAGCAAAATACTCTCTGTTGATGGTGGTAAGACATTAAGTTGTTCAATGAGGTGAGTAGTATCTCTTAAATAGTTCCCTATCCGAACAACTGACTTTTGTAGAAAAGTATCCACATATTCTGCCACTGGTGAAAATAATTAATTGCGAGCTGAAATTATTGGTCACCCAGGGGGCTTCTCCAGTGTTTTGTGGATCTTAGGGAGTGAGTACAGGATGGGGCAAATAGGGAAATCTGGGGTTGCTGGCCTTTGCCAGCTTTATGGGGGTTCTGCACCCCGGCCTCTGACCAAGTGATTGGGACCTCTAGTATCAGAGATGCCGTGACGGCCCGGAGGCTTAGCCATATTTTTGCAAATATATGCAACTGAGATCTCTGAAATATCTACCACCATGTAGTTTTTCAAATCTTATTGATGATTTCATTCTGAGTGCTGGAGGATTACTTTTTTTGTTTTTTGTATAGCTAACCCCTCCCTTTCATGCACCTAAATGATATTACTGAAGTGATTGAGCAGCTACCAACATGTATTGCTGTATTGAGAGGCATAGATGGGACCAGCGTTTGGAGGGCATGCTGGTTCTTGTAGTGCCATTAGGAGGACTTAGGGGTGCCTCCAAGGTAAGCTGGCTCTCAAATCAGGTACATTTGTATGTGCCATTATCATGTGGCCTTATATTGGGCAATTATATGACCCAAATTGGATATAGATTTGGGGATGAGTTTGGGGTGCGGTGCCCCTTGGAGTTGGTATGGCTGGGCTGCTCTGGGGTGGCACACTTTAACACTGTATTTAGCACTTAACACCTTCAAATTATTATTTTATTTGTATTTATTTTTTCTTTCTTTTATTGTGTATATATATTTATTTATTTTCATTTATTATTTTTTCTTACCATTTTAATTACACCTTTCACTTATGTATCACCTTTTAACACATAGTTTTTGCTTTATTCTCATTAACCCATACTAACACTTTAGTCTCTCACTGGTGTGCTTCACTGGGGTTGCTGGCCTTCGTCTGCTTTTTGGGTGTTCTGCACCCCGGACTCTGACCAAGTGATAGGGACCTCCGGTATCAGAGACACCGTGACGCGGCCCGGAGGCTTAGCCATATCTCTGCAAATAGATGCAACTGAGATCTCTGAAATTTCTATCACCATGTAGTTTTTCAAATCTTATTGCTGATTTCATTCTGAGTGCTGGGGGATGACTTTTTTTGTTTCTTGTACACACATACACATATTTATTTAGAATGGGAATTACATAAATATAAAGTAAAAGCTGCCTCTGTGCTGGGGAGGGTGTCTTCAGTCATTGCCAGAGGCGAAAGTGGTTCTGCAGCTAGTGCAGCAGCTCAGCTTGGGTCTGCCTCCTCCTGCAGGAGGCCGCTGCAGCAAGAAGGGAGGCAGGGAATTAAGGGCCAGCATGGGCGCAACGTCATATGTAATGGCGCAGCATCAGCTTCATTCATTACTATGGCGCATGCACACTGAGCAGCACCCTCCAGGTTGGGAAGGGCCGGCTTCATTATTTATTTGTTACTTTTTACTATTCAATTGTGCCGTGATGGACGGGTAGTGCAGTCTATATGTGCCGTTGATCAAATTTTGCTGCCGTGGCTACTCGGGGCCTCCTGAACCTCAGGGCCTGGGACTGGGGTACCCTTTGTACCCCCCTGTCGCCGAGCCTGCTGCAGTATTCAGAGTCACAGACTTGAAGAGCTGCATTACAGGCTGGTGAAAGGCCTTTACACATGCTAGGCAGCAAACCGCCACCCCGCCACCCCTCCCTGAATGCGACCTGCTAAGCTTTGCCCCCTCTCAGAAAGGGGTGTGGCCTGAAATCAGTGGAGCCCACCAGGGATTTACCCGGCTCCCCTGCAGCCCAATCCGAGCCTGCTCTTATATGCAATCCAAAACACGCAAGATCCAACATTTCTGGGAACATTAAGTTTTGCCTTCTACTCAGATATGAACTTGGCGGGAAGATCTGAGTCGGGACTCGGATTCACTCAGAACCCCTAACTTTGGGCGTGCTCGGTTTTCAGACAAGCTGAACAGCTCACCTCTAATTCTTTCACACTTGCAAGGTCCATGATGATGATAATCATCAGCACAATCTTACACCAGGCATTGTGCACCCACAACAGGAGCACCTCCTGGCAGTCATATCTGCTGGTGCTTCCACCTTTGCAAGATATGCAAATTATGTGAAACGTGCTTACTGTATGTGATCTACATTAATATGTCTCTGCCTTCCCCCGTTTGATCTCTCTAAGCGAGTAGTAGGTGTAAGATGCACATAGGGACTTATGCTAACACATTTCTTATGCACACGCGCAGTATTAAAATGCTAATTTTATGCAAACAAAATGAACTTGTATCTACATTTAAATGATGTCCTCTATGTGCATCGGGTAATGCCACAAACCAGGTTCCTCTCTCAGAAGTGACAGGGTTAAAGAAAGAGCCTGATTACTTTACTATTCTTTTGAAAACTCTTCAATTGCTCCCTGCTGCATAAAGGTCAAAGGGTATGCTGAACCCATTAATGTCCTGATATAAAATCATTGATGTCAGCCTTGACACTGGACAGTTTGTGACCTTCTGACAGGCAAAGGTGTATTGATTAATTTCATTTTCAGTGATAAAAAAAATAAATCAACATCTATCCAGTCATCAGAAGAATTTTTGACTCAACAGGGGTGGTGAATGCTTATATATAGGGATAAGTGTACACTTCATAAATAAGTGAGACAAGTACTGCTGCAGACTCAAGCTTATCATAACTTAAACGTAGGGATTTTTCCCCATACCACCATACAAACATAAAGCAGAACATTTGAGAAATAAAAGCAAATTGTTGTCTTTTTCAGAGAGTTATTATTAGTATTTTTAGCAGCATCAACAGACGTAAAGCATAGGGAATGTAGTTTTAATCCCGGCTGTCGGGATGCCGACACTCAGAATGCCGTTGCCGGAATCCCGACACTAGTCAGAATCCCGGTGCCAGCATCCCGACTGCTGGCATCCTGACGGTAAGTATTTGGGTTAGGGGGAGGGTTAAGTGCTAGGGGGAGGTTAGGTTTAGGCTGCGGGGGGGATGTTAGCAGGGGCGTATCTATAATGGGTGCAGGGTGCACCCTGCACCCATATTATATAAAACATACCTCTCCAAGGTCCCACATTGGGTCTCTCAAAGCTGCTCAAAATGCCAGAAAATGGCCGCCACGGCCATTTTGCCAGTCTTTTGCGCATGCGTGGTGAGGAAATAACCGGGAAAATGGCAGCCGCGCAATTTCACCAGCGATCTGCACAGTAGACTTTGGGCACACTCTAGTACCCAGAGTCTACTGATGCGGTGGCCGACCAGCTGTGTCAGTCGGCTGCCGGCCACCAGGGTGAGAGGAGTGGGCCCCTGACGGGGAATGCACACTGGCCCCCTCCTCTGTTAAGATGTCCCTGGATGTTAGGCTTAGCATGTGGGGGGGAGGGTTAGGTTTAGGCAGTGGGGAGGGAGGGTTAGGTTTAGGATACTTACCGACAGGTGTCGGTATCCTTACCCTATCGTGATGCTGACATCGGGATTATGACTGCCACATCCTGTACCCAACCTGAGGCACACACGTGGCCTTTGATTTGAAGAAGCATTTACTTTATAAGATGAGAATCTCTGGCATACTTATTTTTTTTTTTTGAGAAATGTTTTTATTGAATCATTTTTCATATTCCATTTAAAATAATAAAATTACCATAATTGACACAGAAAATAAAATAACATAATCACATAAAAAAAAAAAAACTGTGAGTTACAATAACATTAGAATTAGTAAACATATATCACAAGATATATCACAAAAAAGGAATATATTTGATATAGATACAGAGACATATATGTAAAAATTGAATACAAAAAAGAAAAAGAGTAGGTTATATAGAACAGAGAAAAGTGGGAAAAAGAGAAGGAAGGGAGGAGAGGGAGGATACCAGTCAATTATAGAGCAATATAACTGAAACAAATTCTGTCCAAAAAAAAAACTAAATCGTTGTCAGGGGTGGTTCAGCTGAAAAATGAGCAGTCCACGGGGATCATGTTTTAATAAAATGATCTGGAGTGTCATGTAGAACAGCTGTAACTCGTTCAATTTGATATGTAAGCCATATGGCGTTAATAGTTGCTAAAACAGAAGGGGGGGATGGAAGACTTCCAGAGGGAGGCAATCGTACATTTAGCTGCATTCAATATATGTATGATTAATTTCAGTTCGGCTCGTGTGGTATTCGGAATAGGCCGAGAGAGGAGAGTGTATAAAGGAGTATTTGGGACTTGAATATCAACTACATCCTTAATCAATTTATGTATTTCCAACCAATACTTTTGAATACTAGGACAGGACCACCAGACATGCAGCATGGATCCCACCCGGCCACAAAGCCTCCAACACAAATTAGAGGAAGAGGGGTATATAGAATGAAGTCGAGTGGGGACCAGGTACCATCTATAGTAAACTTTGTAGGAGTTTTCCTGTATGCGGACTGAAATAGAGCTCTTTGCGATCTCCTTCCTTATATCTGACCATTCCTCAGGGGTTAATGTCTCTCCCACCTCTCTCTCCCAGGCCTCCTCGTGGGCTTCTTTTACGGGTTGGTTATGTTGAATTAATGATTGATAAATTGTGGAAATAAAACCCTTAGTTGAGTGAGGATGTAAACAGAGTGACTCAAGTGTAGTTTTATCAGGTGTTGTAGAGGTTTGCGTCTAGGAGTGAAAAAAATGGCGTAATTGAAGGAACTGGAAAAAAACTTTATTGGGTAGGTAGAATTGAGCTTGCAATTCAACAAATTCCGGGAGAGCCTGTAAGGGAGCTAGATCAAATAAAAATAAGATATCAGATTGTTAGGGGTATTCAATATGGGTGCGATAACATCGTTTTTTGCATTAATATCGCACTTTTTACTGTTTTTGCTTTAATATCACTTGTTTTAGTTTTACACCGTATTCAATTTCAAAGACTTATCGCAGTTTTGAAAAGTCTTTGATAAAAAACGGTGATAACTTTTCACCATTGAATAGGTGTAGAAAAAAAGTGCAGAATTGGGGTTTAGGGGTGCAGGCTTAAAAAAAATAGCCTGCACCCCTGAGATTGACATTTAAAAAAGAACTGTGTCAAAAAAAGTAAAAAAAAAAATAGGGACACCCCAAAAAATGTATTAAAAAATTGGGGTGCAATAAAAAAATGGGAAAAAATTATTAAACAATAGGGAAATAGGTTCAGGGCTATTCTGCAAGTATTCGGCAGGTGTTTTCTAGAATAGATTTATAACTGCAGGTGCACAAATGCAGAATTTTCAAAAAATTACTTTAGGGAAACCAAAATATGCTAGTACCCATTTTCATGTACCCCAAATTTGATGGGACCACTTAAAAAAACAAAAGAAATAACCTAAGTGCTCTTCTGCATTATTTCTTCAATGACGGGAAAAAAACACCTGCTGCGGCTATTTAAAGCCCCGACTTTCAATTAAAGGCTAAAACAGGGGTACCCATAGTGCTCCCCCATGTTTTTACAACTTTAGGGGGGTCTTACAATTATTTTAAGGAAAAATTCGTAACTTTGGAGTTTCCCGTTTTCGTTAATTTGATATTGAATATGGGGATAAGCGGGAGCGCGCACCATACCTTTACGCAGAAAAAAACTCCGATATGAAACGTTAACTTCGCCAGGGAAGTTAACCTTTCATATTGAATACCCCTCTTAGTCCATCGGCAAAAAGATTTATGTTGCGTACATGGGACAAATTCAGGATTGTTCCATAGAGGAACCAGTAGGGGGTGAAATGAGCGAATATTATAGAGACGGAAGCATTGGTTCCAAATCGAAATCGTAAAGCGAACAGTGGAAAGTATGGTTAGCTTAGGTGATCGAGAAAGGGCAGGGCACCAAAGGAAAGAATAGGGGGAATAAACAGATAAATCTCCGGCTTTGATGGATGTCCAAACTCTCTGGTCAGGCGGGGCGTGCCAGAGAACACACGGGACTAACTGGGTTGGCCGATAATATTTAATTAGATCAGGAATGCCCAACCCTCCATCGCTACGAAGTTTTTGTAATAAGCGCATTTTACTCTGGGTCGTCTCCCAGCCCATATATAATGTGAGATCTCTACTTGAATATTTTTCAGGATTTTGAATGGGATATGTATCGGGAGAGTCTGCCACATATATAGCAGTCGAGGTAGTATGTTCATTTTAATTGAGGCCATACGGCCTATCCAAGAGATTAGTGACCTATTCCACGTATGAAGGTCGGACTTAATGGAGGCAAATAGTCTAGGAAAATTGGCTGCTTATAAGGAGGAATACGTCTTAGTTAAATAAACCCCTAAATATTTTATCTTATCAGTTTGCCAGCGGACGGGGAATGTGGATTGTAGAATGCGAAGGTCAGCAGGGGGGATCTGTATGTCTAAAATCTCCGTCTTATCTGTATTGATTTTATAATTAGAGAATATGCTATACTTATCTATCTCGAAAAAAAGATTTGGGAGGGAGGAAAGGGGGTCAGTTATAGTTAGAATCACATCATCAGCGTATAAAGCGATCTTGTGGTCAGTATTACCAACTCGAATACCAGAGATATTCGAGCTCAATCTAATCTTTGATGCTAGGGGTTCCATCACCAACGCAAATATAAGAGGGGATAGGGGGCAACCCTGACGGGTGCCATTGTAGATGGAAAAAGGGTCGGAAGATAGACCATAAACTAAAACGGAAGCTGATGGATTATGATATAATGAAAATAATCCATTATAGAACGCACCCAAGAACCCCATGTTAAGCAAAGTTTGCTGAATAAAGGGCCAAGCTACCCGGTCGAAGGCTTTCTCAGCATCGAGAGCCACCACCAGGTCTGATCTGCCCTGAGCAATTTGTATTAGATCGATCAGGCGTCTCGTATTGTCCGAGGCCTGTCTATTGGAGATAAAGCCCACCTGGTCCGAGTGAACCAGATGGGGTAAAATTGGGGCTAACCGATTAGCTAGGATCTTGGCCAGTAACTTCAAATCTACATTCAGAAGTGAGATTGGTCTATAATTTTTCAACTCCAGGGGGTCCCGATCAGGTTTAGGAATGACAACTATATTGGCCCTGGTGGTGGCCGCATCAAGCGATTTATCCTCCAACAGAGAATTAAAGAGTAGCTTAAGCATAGTAAGTAGGGGTGTAGTGATTTTTCTATAATAGAGAGCGGAAAATCCATCAGGACCAGGGGCAGCTGACCTATGTAGATGCTTTATGGCTGCTATAATTTCCTCTTCAGTGATAGGGGCATTAAGGGAGGTAATATGTGATTCAGAGAGTTTAGGTAATTGACAGGACTCCAAATATTGGCGTATTCTATCAAGAGTATGGGGGGTATTTATGTCTACAGGTGGGAGGTTATATAAAGATGAATAGTATTCCCGAAATAGATTAGCCATAGCCTGGGGATCATGAATTAGAGAGCCATTTGAATCTCTTAAGGAGATAATCCTGTTACGAGTGCGCTTGGCTCCTAGTTGGCGGGCCAATAGTGTATCTGCCTTGTTAGATTTCTCATAAAATCTCTGGCGTGTCCACAATAAGGCGTTTGCCGCTTTTTTAGAAAGAATCTGAGAGAGCTGACCCTTTACTGATAACATTTTTAGATACGTGCGTTTTTTGGGAAAACGTTCATGGAGCTGCGTGAGGGAGGATAATAAAGATTCCAGTTCATTTATGCGCGTGAGTTCCGCCTTTCTCTGAGCAGAGGATAGGCTGATGAAAAGACCTCGCAGTGTGGACTTATGAGTTTCCCAAAGTATTGAGGGGGAGATATCCGGAGTGGAATTAGTGGTGTAAAAATCTTTTAAAGCAGATGTAATTTGTGCTATATGAGCCTGTTTCATTAACAAAGACTCATTTAAGCGCCAACAATGGGACGAGGGTGTCGGGCTTGTAACCAAAAGCTCCATCTCGATAGCTAAGTGATCTGACCATGGGATAGGTAAGGTCTGTGCCCCCAGGAGCCTTTGAGTGGATGCCCGGTCAACTAAAAAGTAATCGATTCGTGTATGAATATTATGTGGTGGGGAATAATGTGTATAACCTCTAGCTGAAGGATAAAGAGTTCTCCATGCGTCATAAAGATCATTGAGTGACATATGAGAATGAAGTCATTTGGTGAGTTTAGATTGGGTGGAGCAGATTGAGACGGGACGAGATCTGTCTAGATTGTGATTTGAAATGGTGTTAAGATCCCCCCCAATAATAATGAGGCCCTGTGGGAGTTGGGAAATATGATTGAAGAGGGTATTAAATAGGGATACCTGCTGCATGGCCGGGGCATATACCGAAGCTAAAATAATCGGTGAGTTACTATACGTCCCTGAAATGATGATATACCGACCCTGGTCATCAGATTACACTTTGTCTATAGTGATAGGGAAGTCCCTATGCAGTATAATTGCCGTGCCTCTACGCTTAGCTGACATATTTGAATAGTAAACCTGTGAGTATTTTTTGCTTGCTAGAGATGGATGAGGGGCTTTAAGATGCGTCTCCTGCAAGAAAACAACATCTGGTCTACGACGATGGAAAAACTGGATGGCCATGGCCCTTTTAGTGGGGGAGTTTAACCCATTGACATATAACGTAAGAACCTTTAACTTCATGGTGGATAAGTATCTAGATAATTGCATAATTTATGGATTGGACATATTGACTGGTTAGAAATCCAGGGAAAAAAAGAGGACAAATTTGGGGAGAAAGGAAAGAGATTAGGAACTACCAAGGTAGCAGAAAAGAGAAGACCTTGACCAGCACAGAGGACAGGCCTAAATTGGAAAGTGAAGGCATTACAAATACCTTCCCTTTGGCGGGGGGCATAACAGAGAAAGAAAATAAGGAGTAGAAGATCTAAAGATAAATAGTACATGTATACTAGGGCAGTATAGGAGCTGTGACCACTTGTCCAGAGAATATGATAGGGGTAACAGACAAAAGGAAAATACTGTAGACAGCGTGAGTGAAAAATAACAATAAAAACATAATAATAAATGTAAGACCACTGTGTATTCGTAAAACAGGGTACTCATTAACGGTCCAGCCCAGGGAAAGATGGTTCTACTAGGGAACCTGAACCACTTAAGTATATAGCTAACATAACAGATGAGCTATGACTTCTTATTAATAACAATAAACATACAGACATTATATTTTGAGAAAAATGAATAACCCGGGATGTTACCAAGTTAACAAACAATGACTTCACCTAAGGAGAAGAAAACATTTAGAAAGCACTAAAATAGGACATTGGCACGATGTCAATTTGAAATGAACAACGTCAATTAGGCCTGTGACCACTCGGGAGATGGTACTGAAGGGCTTTGCTGTGGTGAGGCAATTTGTTTACGGATGGGTTCAGGAAGATCATCGATAAGACCAAAAGTTTTTAGAAGCTTGTAACCTTGTGTAGGGGTTTTAACAATATATGTGCCCCCATTCCTTGTGATTTGGAGTTGAAAGGGAAAACCCTATTTATATCTAATAGAATGATTTCGCAATGTTTTGGTTATATTGACAAGGTCCCGGCATTTCTTAAGAGTAGACGGAGCTAGGTCTTGGAATATTTGAAGTTGACATTCCGAATAGGAGATTGTAGCTAAGCCACGGACAGAGTGCATGATCCGGTCTTTTGTTTTATAATAGTGGAATCTTAAGATAATATCCCTCGGAGGTTGGTTCGGAGGGGGTTTTGGTCGCAATGCCCTTTGCGCTCTATCCAAGTAGAGCATATCTTTGGGTATATCAGGTAGCAAGTGAAAAAAAAGTCCCTCCAAGAACCCAGGAAGGGTATCAGCCGATATGTCTTCAGGAATGATGCGGATTCGGACATTGTTCCGTCGGTTTCGGTTTCTAAGTCCTCCAAATGATCTTTATACGTATCAAATTCCGAGTGAAGATCAGCAATTTCTTGCTCCACTACGCTTTGGTACTGACAGACTTCGTCCATCTTCTGTTCCAGAGCGTCTGTGCGAGAGCCAAGATCTGCCAATTCAGTTTTAAATTCTGTGAGCACCGATCTCATTTCTGACTGGATAGTCTTAGTAACAATAGCTATAATGTCTTTGGTTGTCAGAGCGGCATCCGCAAAGGTATCTTCGTCTACGTCGGAAACAATGTCTGCAATCAGGGTTTGGCGAGTTAGAGAACCAGATATTTCCCATGCTCTGAGTATGCTAGACTTGGGAGCGGCAGAGTTTTGGCGATTTTTCGGTGACATATTGGAATGACAAAACGGAATAATCAATCAACAAGTATGCCGAGATTTCCAGAGATGAGGAAGGGGAATATTAGCGAATGGAAGCCATATAGAGCGATGAATTCTCTGGGACAAGCGCAGGTCACAGCATGATTTATAGAAGAAACAACATCTGGAGCATCATGACTAAATAAAAAGAAAGTCGGCTAATGGTGTATCCATCTATAAGGCAATATATGAAAGCGGCACTAGATGGCGCTTCAATTCCACATTGTAGGAGATGAAAACGAAATTCTCCAATAGATTATAATCAATTAACCCTCACTAGATTATAGTAAGTAAAGAGCCCCAATAAGGAGTGTCATAGATGATTGCAGAATAATGCAGTTGTATAGAGATGGGACTATAATTGCTTCAGAGTCCGGCTTGCACCATCAGAAGCTTGGTAAAAGGTGAAATAAAATGGCTCCCTGTTGGCCTGGGGGCTGGTAAGCTATACTCCTTGAGTACTACGCAGCCCAGGCAGCTAGTGGGCTGTGGCGCAGAGTGTGATGGTAGGAAGAGTGAGCTGAGTCAGAAAGGGCAGAATAGCATCCCCAGTCAGGCAGGTTATGGAGTGTGTGGGTATATTTCTCTTACCACACACCTCCGGGCGGTGAGACTCAGCGGCACTGAAAGCCAGACAGCAGCTTCCTCTCTTCCTCCGGCAGGGCAGCCCGGGGGGAGTCAACAGAAGAGCATGCAGGGGCGTCCGCGCTCCCGTAGATAGGTGGGCAATCACCGATGTCAATCCGCGGCAACACCTCCGGACCTCGGATCTTAAATTGAAGCCCCGGCTTCAATGGGAGGACAGGCTGCAATCCGCAGGAGCGTCCAGACACTCCCCGATTCCACGACCACAGCACCGGACATTCAGGATGGACTGAGGGAGTTGTTATGGGTGGTGGTGAACCATTTATGGCCCCCTAACGTGGCTCCAGTAGCCGGACGGCGGAATGCCTCTCGGGAGCTGCAGGGAAGCCCAGCTATCTCAGATGGCTGCCAAGCCACACCCCCCTCTGGCATACTGTTATAAAGGTTAAGTCAGCCAGAAACCCCCTTTCATCAGGAAGAACAATGACTGCACTAGCCCACAGTTGCCATGTAGCAGTAACATATTTAGATATACATTTCTTATGTGCACACTGGATTTTACCCTGTAATCTCTCTTGAGAAGAGCTCAAAGGTGTAGCATGCAGCCACAGTGCCTGGGGTATTTTAAGAGAGGAACTGGCCCATGAACAGCCTCCGTTTGGGCCCCCTCCTCTCTGTCTGTGGCTCAGCGGCACTAAGCGATGTAGATTCTGGCTTCATGCCTGAATCTACTGCACATGTGCGGGTCTCCGGGAAGATGGCGCCCGTGCCTTCTTTCCCCGGGACATCTTTTCTACGCATGCGCAGATCACTGGGAAAATGGCCACTGCTATTGAACAGCCCCAACTTTAAGGTCTGCAATTCTGGAGTCCAGCAGGGCCTGAAGAATAGCATTTTCAACTCCTTTCACTGTCATCTTTAGAGATCCATCAAGACTGGCACCCCTTGCTGTCTCTGGCACCTGGAGCAGGAGCACAACCTGCTCCACCCATGCTATGCCGCTGCTCAAACCCACAAAAGTCTGTGGGCTATGGCTATAGATATTGAAATTACTTCCAGTCAAGCCACTGGCAACCATCATCCTTCCTATTTTGGGACATTGGGGAGTTGCTGGAGGCTACTACCAGATGGAAAGTTGGATGTATTAGCAGAGTGTATGGTGACATATAACAGACTGTACTGTCACAAATATACGTAGTGATTTGTGTTTGATGCAGTAGTCCTCCAGATATGGAGTTAAACCCAGGTACACTTGTATTGGCCAATATTCTGATGGTAATGTGTTTGTAACGCAGGTGCTGGTGGCGGTTAGTCCACATGTGGCATGCTGAAACCAGTTGTCAGGGATATCACAGGTGTAACAGTGGTAGGCAATTTGTATGGAATACAGCAGCCTTGAGTTTAAGGTAATGCTGGGTGTCGTAGTGCAACAGGTGTGAGCTAGGCGAATACACCAGTGGATGAAAGTTCCACTGTGTGTCAGGGTATAGAGTACTATGGATGCTGAGGAGTAAAGATGCACAGAGTCTTTATGCATTTGCAGTAGCACATTTCAGAAGTCAGACTCCTCCTGACTGAGTTACACCAGGTCCTAGTGCCAAATACAGGATACTGGAGGAAGGACCCCCCACACACCTTTACTCAAGACTGTCATCCATCACAGGACACATCATGAGCATACCATCACATTTCATATCTCTTTCCTGAAATGGAAGACAATGAGATTTAAACAAAGACATTTTGCATTTTGCAAAACAAAGCATTAGTATTTAGAATACGTTCCACTCCACATTCCTGAAAGGTAAAGAGGTGACATAAAAATTGTGAGCATACTTCACTAGAAGCATATACTTCACTGACTAAAGTATTCTTCATCAGAGCCTTTATAAAGTGATCTTCAGTAGCAATGTTGATGGCCCTCTTTGAACTAAATATATCAAAATCACATTTAATCCCTCAAGGCAGAAAAGCAGCTGCAGAATTTCTTCCTCATCCTCGCTTGGCAGTGGGATACACAAGACTTGGTATTTTCATGTTTCTTAAGTCTTTGGGGCCTATTCATGAACACTAAAATAAAGTTTATAAGGACATTTTCTTTAATTAACGTTATTTTAATTTTCATGAACACACTTAGCACAAGAGATATCACTGATATCTCCTTGCTAAGTCCGCCTGCGTTAATTTCCACACTCCCCATACATTAGTACATTAGTATGGGGATATGGAAATTATGCCATTCATCAAATTCCGAAAATTATGTATTTTCGGAATTTGATGGTGTTACTATCTGCCACTGTGAGGTGGCGTATAGTAGGTGACAGTTACCTGTGTCAGCGTGTGCAGGTCCCCCAGCGTCTCCCTCCGGCGCTCTAGTCTCTCCTCTGGCACCGTCTGCTATGCTGTTCTCCCCAGCAGAACACAATAAAGTTTAGAGAAAAAAAATGTTTCTTTTTTTTTTAAGCAGTACCGTGTTCTGCTGGGAGACCACATGACAGCATAGCAGACGGTGCCAGAGGCTGCTGCGCGGGCAGGTAAGTGCTGGACAGGGGGGCAGGTGAGCGGAGGGGGGGGAGGGACACAAAATTACCGCACCTGTAGGCAGTGCTGCGCATGCTCTGGTTTTACAGATGTAACGGCGCATGCGCAGCACTGTTTCCAGCTGCGGTAAATTAGTGTAGAGAGAGAAAAGTATCTATTTCCCGAAAAGCTGTCATCGCAAAAATGACAGCTTTTCAGAATAGATACTTATGGAGAGGAGGAATAATTAATTCCTCTGGTAATTAGGTAGAACTCCATGCGAGTTCTAAACCTAATTACCTCCAGAGAAAGTTTAGGTATGATGAATAGGCCCCTTTGTCTTGGAAATTGGGGTTAATAGTAGACTCCTATTCCTACCAATCACAGGTTAGCCCAGGATCATGAAGTCTCTGAGGTATACAGCAAACAAGTCCATCAAACTCCTTACTAAACTTTCCCCTTGTTGCTCCTCATAGAACTTTTGTTCAAAATTTGGTTGCTTGCTTTTGTAATATCACTCGTAGTAGACACGTTTTCAGTTGCAGGCATAACCAGCAACACAGGTCCCAGTAGCTGTATGACATTCCTGTTAACACTAACTGAAGTAGGCTCATGAAACACAACATCCCGCGACAGTATAAGTTTCTTGTTGTTAAAGTCCCATAGAAAGAAGACTTTGGGCCTGATTCAGACCCACTCCCGAGCGGCTGTCCGCTCGCAAGTGGGTCGATGTTCTGGACTGAGCATGCGTACGACGGAGGGAGCTCCGTCGTGCGCATGCGCCAGACGCGACGAGCGAAGGAAAGTCCTTCGCTCGTTGTGTCCGATCAAAGGGGGCATGCTGTCAATGTTGATTGACAGCACGCCCCCTTTGGTAGGCATGCCGGGGGCGTGCCTCCCTGACGGGGGCGTTCCCACGGGATCGCCTCCCGTCAGAAGCCGGCCCACTGACATCACTAGTAATGTCAGTGGGAGTGATTTTGGCTCTGATAGAGCCAAAATCACTCCGGAGCTTGCGGTTGAAAACCTCAACCGCAGGCTCTGGCTCGCAATTTCGATGGTCGCGATGGTCTCGACCATCGCGGCCATCAAAATGCACACTCGTATAGCCTGTGGGTGGTGACCCACAGCTATACGAGCGTCCAGAAGGACGCTCCATTTTCATGGAGGCCAGCCCTCATTCAGAGCGTGTGCTCTGCTCAGAGCGTACGGCTCTGAATGAGGGCCTTTGATCACAATATCCATCATGATGCATTCGATGGATTTGAAGTCAAGTTTGCATCTTCTCTCCTTGGGTACATGAGTGTAAATTCTACTCCCAAACACACATTGATGGATTATATTTGGCTTTTTACCTCTCCACGCTTCCAATGGTGTCATCTCCATGACTGCCAGTGAAGGTGATCAATTTTTAAGGTAAACAGCTGTTCTTACTGCCCAAAACTTCTTAGCAAGATTTGAAATGCACAGCATAGCTTTGGCCCTCACAACTTCTTTTCTGTTAGCTCTTTCACTGTTCTGTTAACTCTTTCACTGATGCCATTATGTACCATTGTATAAGCAATAGTTAGCTAATGCTGGACGCCATTTTCTCCTAGGTACTTGGCTAGTTCTCTATTCTCATATTCTCCACAGTTATTAGATCTTAGAACTTTCAGCTTCTGACCTGTTTGATTTTCAACAATATTCTTGTACACTTTGATGTCACTTCTTACTACACTTTTATTTTTCAAAAAGATAAACATGTGTCATCCTTGTAGCATCATCAATGAGTGTCATGAAGTAATGCCTGTCACTCATGGATTTTACGTCCATTGACTCACACAGGCCCGTATGCACTTACTTCAATAGCACTTGTGCTCTAGATTTGAACTTGGCAAAGGTGCAATGTGTTTGTTTGCCTTTCACACAGCTGTTACATTCTGGTCTTTCAGGATTGTCTTCTGACATCCTAGTCACCATACCACTCTGAAGCTTTTGTACTCATCATAGCCTAGGTGCCCCAAATGCCTGTGCCACAGTTCCAATGATTTAGTGGATTCCTCAGCGACCATTGCACAGCACTTCAAAGTGTCAAGGTTATATAATTGTTGGTACTGGGTTGCTGCAGCAATAACAGTCCCTCTTTTGTTGTACACAACACACCAACCCTTCGCAAATTAGATTCTATATCCTCTGTGCTCCAAAACATTCACAGCAATCAGATTGGTTCCTAGGTTAGGTACAAACAGTACATCTTTCAGTTCAGTGACAACTGCTCTGCCCCCAACTCTTAGGCATAGTGTAATTGTCCCGAAATTAGTAGCATATAAGACCTTGGGAAAAATGTAATAGGGTCTGAGTTTTTAAAATGTGAGTACAGAGCTATACTCACACACTTTTAGAACTCACCCTCTGTAATAGGTTTTCAAGAACATGCAAACTTGCCTGTTTCTCACACCCCCGCAACTTGCAATGGCAAAACACGCATCCAGATGTTTTGCTAATGTGAGGATTCAACTCAGGCAATGTAATAGAGTGGGAGTGTTACTAATTGAAA
The DNA here is from genome assembly GCA_031769625.1 of Taudactylus pleione. NCBI lineage: Eukaryota > Metazoa > Chordata > Amphibia > Anura > Myobatrachidae > Taudactylus > Taudactylus pleione. The sequence continues at coordinate 9,520,120 of JAUIMM010000038.1, forward strand.
ACTCGAAAAGAAACAGACCTGCTTCAGGCTAGCGAGTCTAGCCTCAGCAGGTCTGAGTTACACAGAAACATGCACAGACCCATGAGATCCGTGAATGCTTCTGTGTTTAAAAAAATAGTAACATTTAAAAACAAATATAAAAAATTATGTGGGGTTCCCCCCTAAAAACACAACCAGCACCGAGATTTTCTGAGCCAGTCCTGGTTGTGAAAATACAGGGGAAAAAATGTAGGGTTCCCCTGTATTTTCATCAACTAGCACCGGGCTTCATGAGCCAGTACAGGTTCTGGAAATACAGGAAACAAAATGAGTAGGGGTCTCCTGTATTTTCCATAACTAGCTCCGGACTCTTTCTATCGGGGGTGTAATTCCACAGCCGGGGTACCCTTTCACTGTGTCCCCCAGCCAAACATTGACACCTGGCCACTAGTTAGCCCAGGCTATGGATCCCTGGGGAGGTGGGGACCCCCAACAATGGGGTTCCCCCTCACCAGGGCATCTCAGGCCTGGGCTGATAGCCCGGGGCTATCCCCAGCATCCGTGGGTGGTGAGTGCCGGGTTGATAGTGTAAAAAAAATAGAATTATAAATATTTTATTTTACCAGAGAATTAGAGGTCCCAGCAAGCCTCCCCCACATGCTGGTACTTGGGAACCACAAGTACCAGCATGCAGGGCATTAAGGGCCAGCTGCTACCTCTAGTTCACAAAAGAAATATTAAAACAAAGATAAGACTCACACACCATGAAAGTATAATTTTATTAAAACATACATTCACACTCACGCATAGTCACCTATAATCCCTGCAGCCATTCACGTCCATTTGTCCAGTAGCATCCACCTGTAAATTAAAAAATTCCATACTCACCTATTCCTAGTGTAGATCATGTCCTCTTCATTCCAAGTAGGCATCCAAGGGGTTAAAAACAAAATAATGTATACCCAATCCAAGGCAGAAGGGAGGAAGGGTATGTTTAAAAACATACCCTTTCTCCATGCGAATGAGCGGGACCCGCATTACTCCTGTCATTACAGGAGATGGAAGTCAATCAGCAGGTGCCTCCATAGGAGCTGCCTGCTGATTGGCTCTGAGCTATCAGCCTGTCTGTCAAACTTTCCCCCATAGACTTCAATGGTGGGAAAGCGCCATTGAATTCTATGGTGGGAACTGTTACATTGTACCCTATGATGGGAACCACAAGGTTAATAGAGGTGCTGTTTGTGCTGTTAGGGGGGAACCCCACATAATTTTTTAAATATTTTTTATATTTTTTAAAATATTTTTCATATTTTACATAGAAGCCTTGACTGATTTCACTGATCTGTGATGGCTTCTGTATAACTCAGACCTTGTAATGAAAGTTGCATTACAAGGTCTGAATTTTCATAGGAGAAAACTCACACAGACTTGCACAATGTAATAGCCTCAAACTCACAAGTTCACAGGCTATTACATTTGGCAAGTTGTGGGTCAAACTAGGACCTTTAAATGTGTGAGAAGATCTGAGTTTGTAGACTTTCTTGTAGAAGAAAGATAGTTAATGAAGGTAAGATTTAACATAACTCTCCTTTTCTTCTTCAGGGTCCATATGGCCCCACAGGGAGACATTGGGGATGTCCCGAAGCAGTTGTTTAAGGGTGAGAATGCTCCTAAGCTGATAGGAGATCCTTACTCCCAAAGGAAGCATCCTGAGAGGCAAATGTATCAGAGGCATAAAACCTGAGAAAGGTGTGGACAGAAGACCAGGTGGCCGCCTTGCATAGCTGTTCGGCTGAGGTACGACACCCTGCTGGCCATGAGGGACCCACAGAGTGAGTAGAATGAGCAGATACTGAAGCCGGCATAGGAAGGCTAGTCTGCGTGTAAGCCTGTGCGATAGTCATGTGAATCCATGTGCCCAGAGTCTGTTTGTTAGCTGGCTATCCCTTCTTGTGGAATCAATATAGGACAAAGAGGGAGTCTGATTTCCTTATAGAAGTAGTGCAGTCCACGTAGATCTTCAGAGCACGGACCATGTCCAATAAGGCATCACCTGCCAAGAGGTCTGGTGAATTAAATACCAGAACCACAATTTCCTAATTCAGGTGGAAGCGAGAAACCACATTGGGAAGGAAACCTGGACATATACGAAGAACAGCCCTGTCCTGATGAAATATTAAAAAGAGGGAGCGACATGAAAGCGCCTCTAAATCCGATACCTGACGGGCAGATGCTATAGCCAGGAGAAACAGAGTCTTCACAGTGAGCTACTTGACATCCATGGATTTCAGGGGTTTGAATGGAGGTTTCTGAAGTGCTTGGAGCACCACTGACAAATCCCATGGAGCCACAGGAGGAACAAAGGGAGATTGTATACATAGAACACCTTGCATAAAGGTGTGAACATCTGGTATAGAAGCAATTCTGCACTGAAACCAGATAAACAAAGCAGAGACCTGCACTTTCAGAGATGCTAGGCTTTTCCTCGAGGGAGAAAGGACCAAAAGTATGACGTCCTAGGCTTTGTATTATATGTAGAAGACAGGAATGCCGTCTTGTTAGCCGCCAAATTAGTCACAATTTTATCCAATTCTGAACCAAATAGGATGTCTCCTGTATAGGGCAGAGACTATAGAACCCATTTTGATTCTGAATCTGCTTTCCAGGAATGTAGCCAAAGAATACAGCGGGCCACTACCAAAGTGGCAGATATCCTAGAGGCCAGGAGAGCCATATCCATAGCTGCTTCACCTAAGTAGGAGGCAGCATCCCTAATGTGAGATATGTAGATCAGCTGTTCCCTTGAAGCAACAGGGGGAAAAGTCTCTTCTATGGCCTCTGCCCAACTCTCAATGGTTTTTGCCACCCAGGCCATAGCTCTAGCAGGACAAGTAATAGCTTCTGTAAGAGAGCATGTAGATTTATGACAAGCTTCTATACGTCTATCTGTAGTCTCCTTCAAGGAGGTTGCAGTATGAATGGGTAAGGTGGCATTTTTAACCAAACGTGTTGCATGAGAATCCACTGCTAGGGAACTTCCCAATTAGTACAATCAGTAGCTGGAAGAGGGTAAAAGGAACTGAACCATTTTGGAATTTGAAACCTTTTACTGGGCATATTCCAAGCTTCCCTCATGTGATCAGATAGCTAGTCAGAGTGAGGAAAATCTGGTAAAAAAACCTATTGTCGCGGGTTCATCCTCTTCTATTTGTAGAATAATTTTAACAGCTCTCACAAGAGCAGATATATTTAGTTTAGAGGGTGGCTCCTCTTCTCCTGAGATGGAGTCAGAGTGAGAGAGATCTGCGTCTTCTGCCTCCCCAGATAATATCTCAGAATCAGATAACTGTGTGGATTGGGAAGATATAATAGTAAATTTAGTAGGCTTTGTAGGTAAAGTATTTTCTTTTTGCAGCATTTGCTGAAAAAACATAGAGGTATTAGCCAAGCTCTGTACTGAGTTAGACAGTACGTCTACCCATGGGGGAGGCAAAGGATTTGCAGGGAGTACCTGTGTGGCCATCCCATAGCGGGAGCTACCATGAGGACTGCTATTTGGTCCGCAAGTTTTGACAGCATTTGTGAAAAGGCAGCCCAGGGTGGGTCCTGAGGGAGAGACACCGGGGCTGATGGGCCTGTGTAACAATTAATACAGAGACCATCCTGAATGAGGTCCTCTGTGGCCAAGCCCACAGAGCAGGACTTACAAGACACCAGAGTAGGAGGAGCAGCATCAGGCTGCTTGTTATTCTTTCCTCTGCCAGCCATAGCCACAAGAATAACAAAATACACAGTATGATACAGTGCAATGAACACCCTGGATAATATGGCACAGTGTAGCATGCAACTGCATCATAAAGTATTTGATAGCACTCAGAAGTATCTGGGAAATATGAGTTACAATGAACCCCTATACCTTAGTATGTCAGGGTATAGTAGAATAAAGGGAAATGTATAAGATGTACAGAATAGCAAGTAGAGTTTAGCACTAGCCCAGGTCACATACAAACGCATAAAAACATTACATGTTTACAATGGCCACTAAAATCAACTACACAGACCACAGTGGCTGGTAGGATATAGCGCTGTATGACCTGGCCCGTGGGACAGGGAGACTGGAAGCAGCGTTCCCGGAGACCTGCTTGCAGAAAATGGCTGCCACACATTCCTGGGGGGGTGGAGAGAGAGGGAGGAGCAGCCGAGGGAACACCAAGACTGCAGTGGAATGGCACCCTGAACTGGGGCAGGAGCTGCAGGGAGAGCGCCTTCTCCCCTTGCTGGCATTAACCACCAGGTCCCCTGGCCTCCTTACATATGCCCTGCGCAAGAATGTTATATGCCCGGTGGCATACATGCCTACTCTCCCAGAAGTCGCGGGAGGCTCCTGATTATTCGGGTAACCCCCCGCACCCCTGGAAGAGTAAGCATATCTCCCACATCCAGTGGGCAGGATGGGGAGATTTTACCTGGAATGGAAGGGGCGGAGCTAAATGGCGCAAATTGTGTCATTTAGCCCCGTCCCCTCATCATGGACCCGCGAATCACAGGATTTTCTGTAAAGGGGGCAGGGCCTAATGCAGTCTATAGTCTAGTCCCGCCCCCTAAAGAGGAGAGCAGCAGGTCCCCTCCTGCTGCTCCCGGGAAAGCTCCCCAGGAATGTCAGCAAGTATGTCCGGTGGTCTAGTGGAGTTGTGGGCGCACCAGTGTCCACATCAGCGTCTCCTAAGAGCGGAGGCAAGACTCCGCCTTACCTGTTTCCTGAATTCCGGGCTGTAGTCTGGGGTCCAAGGAGCTTGCTAGCTAGTCCCCCTCGGAGCCCCTCCAGGAGTACCTAGGACAGGTTTAGAGTCACAGGATGCGACCCACAAAATGCATCTGATCTTGAATGGCATATGAGTTCATAAGCAAAGGCCTTATATGCATCCAAAACACACAAGATCCTATATTAACAGAAAAAAATGTTTACTAAACACACTGTTTAGTTTGACCTAAAATTTTGATCCAAAAAAACACCAAATGCATAATTTTCCTAAAATTATGTTTTTTGGCTTATTTTGAGATTGTATTTTGCTTAGAGGAACCAAATATGAACGTTGTCCTACTCGATGCACTAATATTCAGTTCTTTCAGAGGTCTCTGAATCCAAACCAATCATCTCTGTTTGCTTGTTTGCCTTTGTTTCTGATTGAGGTTATTGCTTAGGTTGAACTACTTGTGAAATATCATGAAATATGAGTGATTTAAATAATGGAATTGATGAAATAGCGATATGTTGAAATCAATTATTTTTGGCCTGATTTTAGGCGATTTTCTAGCTGTCAGATTTATCAACACCAGAAAATCACTGGACTGTATTGTAAGAAAGAAGCTGCTGTGTATTAACCCCCACATTATTTGAATGGATGTTCCAATTAGCATATGGTAGTAAATCTGGCTTTTGCGGCTGCCTGCAAATTCAGCAATTATGCATTACAGAGGATCAGAATAGAGATTCCTTAGCCCTGTACTTGAAAGCTTCACAGTCTGGGTGTTCTTTATGAACTTGTGCATAGAAACTTTGCAGGACATGAGGGATGATGAACCGCTGAAGATGCAGGAGAATGACATTAGAAGGTGTGCGTTCACTACACATGAAAAAGAATGAGTTAATCTTACAAGCGGGGCCGTAACTAGGGTAGTGCGGCCGGTGCCATCGCACAGGGCACCACAGGTCAGGGGGTGCTTCTTGGGCCTGTGAAATTTCTGTTTATTATCATTCTCACTTGTAGCTTCCTCTTATTTCATCCCCAGCATCTCCTGGCCTCCCCATTTCTTCCCTGGCCCTTTCCCATGAGGCCATTTCACTTTTTTGGGTGCATTATGTCCCTTTGAAAAATGAAGGGGGCGCCAATGCTTTTTCTGGCACAGGGCACCAAAAAGTCTAGTTACAGCTCTGATTACAAGGCAACTCTCTCTGAGACAAACGCTTACTCAGGTCCTCCTTGAAGGCGGCCTCAAAAAGTTCTTTCATGCGACTGGAAGATACAATAGAATGTCAAACTCCATAATATCAAGATAATAATTATCTGGAGTCTTTTTAGTGAGTTTCCGTAATGTCCTTTTGGATGACAAAGACTTCAGTACCTAACGTCATCAGTCCAAGTTTCATGCGTTCTGGTAAGACCTTCCACTACGTGAAACTGTAGTGGTGCACTTGTGGAGTTATTATTATTACTTATTTATATAGTACCACAAGTGATCCACAGCGCCTTACAAAGTGCATAAACAAATAAGTGAACAAGAAACCAGTGACTTACAATTTAGGACAAGGACATGGTCTATACTAGGGATGTGCGCCGACCCCCGTGTTTTGGTTTTGGATCTGGATCTCCCCTGGTTTTGGATCTGGAATGGTTTTGCCAAAACCTCACCTCCATGTTTTGTTTTTGGGTTTTGGATCTGGATTTTTTTTTTAAATAAAAAAACTGCTAAAATCACAGAAAATGGGCCTTTTTTGTTCCAACAGTATTAATAACCTCAATAACATTTATTTCCACTCATTTCCAGTCAATTTTGACCACCTCACAGCTCACAATATTGATTTTTTTTCCATCTAGTTAAAGGGCTAAAAAGTTGCATTCAGCCTGCTGGCTCAAAACTGATTGATATAATTATTTTTAGAGCTGAGGACTGTGCATGAATATCCTTGAGTATTGAAGAATTGATAGTTGATAGTAAGTGCAAACCCTGGCTGTAAAATTGATAATAAATTAATTAAAAAACAATTCATTGGTGCAGCTCCTGGCAGTAAAATTGAGAATAAATAAATTAAAAATCAATTCATTGGTGCAGCCCGGGCTGAATAATTAATAATAAAAAGAAATTCATTGGTGCAGCCCCTGGCTGTAAAAATGATAATAAATTAATTAAAAAACAATTCATTGGTGCAGCCCCGGGCTGAATAATTAATAATAATTTAATTAAAAAAGTAAAAAACAATTCATTGGGTGCAGCCCCTGGCTGAATAATTAATAAAAAAAATTCATTGGTGCAGCCCCTGGCTATAAAATTGATAATAAATTAATTTAAAAACAAATCATTGGTTTCTAAACCAACCATAACATTAATTTAAAATGTCATTCAGCAATGCCCCAACCAGCACATAATGGAAAGGAAAAAGGTGCAAGATGGAATAGTCCTTGGGCCCTCCCACCCACTCTTCTGTTGTATATGAAACAGGACATTCACAATTTAACAAACCAATAATTTCAGCAACAAAGACTGCCAACTGTGGCTGAAATGATTGGTTTGTTTTTACCCCCATAAAACAAGCTGCCAATGTGCATTGGACATGGAAATGAAAATTATCCCATACACAAACTAACTTTACATTACAAGTTGTCGTTGTCCTCATCCTCATCTTCCCCATCAGTGTGTACATCCTCTTCTTCACAAAATATTATTTTTTCCCCGCTGGAATCTACCATAGGCGCCTCTGTAATTTTTTTATGTAATTGTTGGTAGAGGTCTTCCTCGTGGAATTTGTAATTCATTTTAATGAACATCATCTTTTCCACATTTTGAGGAAGTAACCTACTATGCCGATCACTGACAAGGTTGCCAGTTGCACTGCCAACTCATTCAGAACACATACTGCAGGGTGGGCAACTTAAGTAATGCAAAGCCAGTTTGTGTATGGAACTCCAAATTGTCTCTTTTTCCTGCCAGTACTGAAAGGGACTGTCTGACATGCCTATTAGAGTGTTATCTCTGAAATAGTCCTCCACCATTCTGTGAATGGAGACCGTATCACACATAGTCATGGTAGAAAAAATGTCACTAGTAGGCAGTTCTCTCAGACCCGACCAGATATAATTTTTTGGTGAACGATCTACATGACCCGCAGGCATTCTGTAAGGAAAATTTAGTTTTTTCCTGGCAGCTGCAGAAACTGAATGAGGAGATGATGGCGTTTCACGTGTGGCTGCAGCTGAAAATTTTTTTACTAACAGCTCTTTGCATAGTTTTAGATTTTGGTCTGTTGGGAAAAAACTCACAAGGTAGGACTTAAACCTAGGATCCAGAATGGTCGTCAAAATATATTTTTCAGGTTTCAATAGATTGACGACTCTTGGATCCTGGTGAAGTGAATCAAGGGCTTGATCCATCAGTCTGACATACCTTGTGCAATTGCTCTGTTTCAACTCCTCCTTCAGTTTCTCCAGCTGTTTTTGCAAAAGTTTGATGAGGGGAATGACCTGACTCAAGCTGGCAGTGTCTGAACTAACTTCATGTGTGGTAAGTTCAAAGGGTTTGAGAACCTTGCACAACACGGAAATTATTCTCCACTGCGCTTGAGTAAGGTGCATTCCCCCTCCATGGCCTATGTCATAGGCCGTTGTATAGCCCTGGATGGCCTTTTGCTGTTCCTCCATCTGCTGAAGCATATAGAAGGTAGAATTCCACCGATTTACTACCTCTTCCTTCAGTTGATGGAATGGCAAATTTAACAGTACCTGCTGGTCATGCAATCTTCGACAAGCGGTTGCCGAATGTCTAAAATGTCCAGATATTTTGCGGGCCACCGAGAGCATCTCCTGCACGCCCCTGTCATTTTTTAAAAAATGTTGCACTACCAAATTAATTGTGTGAGCAAAACATGGGACGTGTTGGAATTCGCCCACATGTAATGCTCTCAAAATATTAGTGGCATTGTCCGAAATCGCAAATCCCGAGGAGAGTCCAAGTGGGTAAGCCATTTAGCAATGGTTTACCTGAGTTTTTCTAAGAGGTACTCAGCGGTATGCCTCTTAGTGAAACCAGTTATACAAAGAGTAGCCTGCCTCTATATCAGCTGTCTTTTGGTAGATGTTGCTGCTGCTATTTTAGGCAATACACCTACCCACTGGGCTGTCACAGTCATTTAGTCCTTTGTTTGCCCTGTCCCACTTGTCCACATATCAGTGGTCAAGTGGACAGTGGATACAACGACAATTCTGAGGACATTAATAAGGTTTTTTTAATGTCCTTGTACAGACTTGGAATTGCTGTTCTAGCAAAGTGGAATCTAGAAGGGATCTGGTAGCGAGGACACAGGACCTCAATTAACTGTTGAAAACCCATGGCAGTAATGGCGGATACTGGACACACATCTAATACCAGCATAGCTGTTATGGCATCAGTAATCCGCTGTGCAACTGGGTGATTGCTGTCATACTTGTTTGCACTTGCAAATGATTGTTTTACAGTTAATTGTTTTTTGGAGGATACACTACAAGTAGTCTTCCTCCTGGTCCCCTTCCGGGATAAAGATCCACTCACAGCAACAGCAGCAGCAACAGGCGTAGTCATCAAGGATCCTTCTGAGGAATCCCGGATAGGAGAGGAGTCAATCATCTTCTAATAACATCATTGGATGCAGCAGGACTACTCCCGATGATGAATGAGGATGTTGATGATGCAGGTGTTGGTGGTGGAGATCAGGTAGGTGACACTGGACTTGTTACATTTTGAGTTTTGGAACTTGGCAACATACACTTTGACACTCCAAGTGACATAACAAGGAGAAGGTTCCTAGGTGGTTTAGGCCCCTCCCACTACTCACTCTTGCTTGGCAATGGTTACATATGGCTTGATGACTGTTGCCCGGATTGGGGTGGAAATAATTCCACACGTGAGAAGTGTATTTTTTTGTCTTTTGCCCCGACATGACAACAATGGGCTTTTGCTTTTTCAATCCATGGGCAACAGCTATTGCTTTACTTACAAAAAGGACATCCTCGGCATCAACATCCTCATCACCAACATCTTCATTATCAACATCCTCATCATCCTTAGCATCTTCAACTACCAAAATATCCTCCTCCTCCATGTGCAATTCCACAGAAGTATCCTCACTGACTACGTCTGCAAGATGTTGACTGCCCTTCCCCACATATACAGAGGGCATACAAATGTTGGAACTTGGAGGATCCTCCAGAACACTAGTATTTAGGTTTGGCTCACACACGGCAACTGCGGACACACTTGCACTCTCCTCTGGGATTTGTGATTTCGATTTCTCAGGGCACACAGTTGGTTTTTCCGGAGCTGTCTTACTCTTCTTAACAACTTTAAAATTTTTAATGGTACCACCACCACTACTGCTACAAGCAGAAGGGCTATCAGAACCAGCAGTCATCATAAATAAAGGCCACGGCCTTATCCTTTCCTTGCCACTTCGTGTAGTGAATGGCATATTGCCAATTTTTTGTTTATCTAAAGGCAACTTGCCTTTAGATTTTTTTTTCTTTACTACAGTAAAAGTAGCTTTACCATATCCATGGTGTGACTTAAGCCCTGGGGAATGGGCCTTCATAGAGGACGAGGAAGTTGACGGCCTTGCATTATCATTATGACTGCTGGCGGCAGCTACAACATGTGGTTCTTGGCCTTGCTCTCCTGTCATGTGACAGCCCTCCATTTTTTCTGCAGTCTTGAAGCAGTGTCACAAGCACAAATAGTGTAGCCAAGGTGCGGTTACAAAATTCACACACGTGCAGTCGTGCACACACAGAAAAAAATAGACAAGAGACACTATTTTTTTTTCAGGTCCAGAACTTGGGCCCAGAGCACAGATTGATGACGACTGGATTTGGGCAGCAATAGGTTGCAACTTGCGTTGCTGCTGTATCTTGTGCGGCTAAGCCTAACACGCACACAAACAAAAAAATAGACAAAAGATACTATTTTGTTTTTTTATTTCGGGTCCAGAACTTGGGCTCAGAGCACAGATTGATGATGACTGGAGTCAGGCAGCACTAGGTTGCATTGCTGACTTGCTGTATCTTGTGCGACTAAGCCTAACACGCACACACTGAAAAAAAATAGACAAAAAACACTGTATATTTTTCTTCTTTTTTTTCAGGTCCAGGACTTGGGCCCAGAGCACAGATTGATGATGACTGGAGTCGGGCAGCACTAGGTTGCAACTTGCTTTGCTGCTGTATCTTGTGCGGCTAAGCCTAACACGCACACACAGAAAAAAAATATACAAAAGACACTATTATTTTTTTCAGGTCCAGAACTTGGGCCCAGAGCACAGATGATGATGACTGGAATTGGGCAGCACTAAGTTGCAACTTGCGTTGGTGCTGTATCTTGTGCGGCTAAGCCTAACACGCACACACTGAAAAACATAGACAAAAGACACTATTTTGTTTTTTTATTTCGGGTCCCGAACTTGGGCTCAGAGCACAGATTGATGATGACTGGAGTTGGGCAGCACTAGGTTGCGTTGCTGACTTGCTGTATCTTGTGCGCTAAGCCTAACACGCACACATGAAAAAAAAATAGACAAAAAACACTATATATTTTTCTTTTTTTTTTTTTAGGGTCCAGAACTTGGGCCCAGAGCACAGATTGATGATGACTGGAGTCGGGCAGCACTAGGTTGCAACTTGTGTTGCTGCTGTATCTTGTGCGGCTAAGCCTAACATGCATACACAGAAAAAAAATAGACAAAAGATACTATTTTTTTTTTTCGGGTCCAGAACTCGGGCCCAGAGCACAGATTTATGACGACTGGAGTCGGGCAGCACTAGGTTATGTTGCTGTATCTTATGCGGCTAAACCTATCATGCACACACAGAATAAAAATAAAAAGACCTTCTTTTTTTTTCGGGTCCAGAACTTGGACCCAGATGGACGCAGCAGACAGCACAGCACCAGCCCAGATGGATCAGCACCAGCCCAGATGGACGCAGCAGACAGCACAGCACCAGCCCCGGATCAGCAACAGCACCAGCCCAGATGGGCACAGCAGACAGCACAGCAGTGACAGCACCAGATGGATCAGCAGTGCACCAGCCCAGGACACAGCAGACAGCACAGCACCAGCACAGCACCAGCACAGGTAATTACTACTTCTCCCAGCCCTACACTACCCACCCTCCCTGTTCAGTCTTCACAGCCGGAGTGAAATGGCGTCTGCCGCGTAGTCCCTTATATACATAGAGGCGAAAGCTCGCGAGTCGATTTTGCCTTGGTTTGAGATCAGGGGCCAGCATGGGAACGAGCACACGTTCGGTTCTCGCACTGTATGTAAAAATTCGGGTGGGTTCAGATCTCAGAGATCCGAACCCACTCATCTCTAGTCTATACACATTGCTGCATAAGCGGTCATAACACTTAAAATAAGCAGCTGGGCATAAGTATTGAAGAGTTATGTGCCCTTGTGAGGATTAAGGAGTAGATGAAAATATATATAAAGTACCTCTGCGCTAATAGATAACAGACAAAATATGTGAGATGGCAGAAAGATAAAGATGATGTAATTACTTCTAAAAAATTGTAAGAACTCTATCAGAATACATAAATAAATATTTAATTAAATAAAAAACATGAAGTTATTGGTTAATAAATTGCCACATGATTAAAGTAAAATCGTCAATCTATCCCACAAAAATTCTTATATCAACCAACTGAAAATATGTAGAGTCATATAAGTCACAATAGCAAATAAATCAATTGAATTAAATGTCTCTTAGTTCCTTAATAATAATATTGTCACATCCAGTTTAGTTATCTTGATGTATTCCGCAGATCATTTGGAAAAATCAATCAAATATGTAGTATATACTACTGATAATCAGTAATAATCCTGAAGATCAGTCTAACTTTTGCCCTCCTCAGAATAATGATGCAGAAGTTGAAGTCTCGTGAGGGCAATGGTTGCTGACAACTTGAAATAAGGCAAAGTCTTAAATAAGTGCTCACCCGCTGATTTGTTCTATGTACTCAGGCTGTAAGAGCCTTGAAAGTAAGGAGCAGCAACTACCTAGACTTCGCCGCTGGTGAACTCCGAATCCTGAAGACATCCTGCTGTAGTTGGGATGCAACAGCCTAGGAAGTGTAAAGCGGCACTAGCTGCCTGTCTTCCACTGGACAAATGTCTGGCAGTGCGGCACGGCTAGTATGTATCAGCCGCAGTGAGTCAAAGGCAGTGGTCACATGAGCGGCCTGGCAGTGCTCTGGATATTCAGAAGATATAGCAGCTGAGCGTCTATGCCAAATGAAATGAGCTGGGGATCCCACTGATGCATTTCGCCCCTATATGCAAGGTCGGCTTTTTCAAAGAGTCAATATGAAAATATAGGTAAGGAGAAGCACATGAGGGAAGAGGGCCCTGCTCGTGAGATCTTACATTCCAAAATGGAGGGGCAGACAAACAGGCATGACACAGTTGGGGTAAATAGGGAGGAAGGAGCATGTAGCAGTTGGTTAGGAAGAGAGCTGGAAGGCTTTGATGAAGTAGTGGGTCTTGAGAGCCCGTTTGAAGATTTGTAGAGAGGTGGAGAGTCTAATAGGGAGAGGAAATGAGTTCCAGAGTTAGGGAGCATCACAGGCAAAATCTTGGTGGTGGGAGTCAGATGAAGCAATCAGTTGGCAGGAGAGGTGGCATGCATTTGTTGGATGAAGTGGGTGGGTGGGATTTTGAAGGGAGATGAGATCAGAGATGTAAATGGAAGAATGTATGGTGAGGACTTTGTAAGTGAGTGTACGAACCTTTAATTGGGGTCTAAAGGGGAAGGGGAGCAAGTGTAGGGCTTGTATGAGAGGAGAGGCAGATGTAGAACATTTGGAGAGGAAGATGAGCTGAGCAGCAGCATTAAGGACAGATTGGAGTGGAGAGAGGTGGGAAATCAGGGAGGCCAGATAGGAGGAGGTTACAGTAGTCCAATCGGGGGAGATAACCTGTGAGTTGATGAGGGTTTTAGTAGCATCTTGAGTGGGAAAGGGTCTCATCCTGGAAATATTTTTGAGATGGAAATGGCAGGACTGTGAGAGGTGCTGAATGTGTGGTTTGAAAGAGAGGGAGGAGTCCAGGATCACTCCAAGACAGCACACTTTGGGGCTGAAGGAGATTGTTGTGCCATCAATTGATAAAATTGTGGGAAGTGAGGATATTTAGGAGGGAAGGAAGATGATCAGCTTAGTCTTAGACATGTTAGGTTTAAGAAAGCATTGGGACATCCAGGAAGAGATAGCAGAGAGGCAGTTGGAAATGCGACTGAGAAGAGGGGGAGGAGAGGTCATGGGAGGAAAGGTAGATCTGAGTATCATCCACATACTCATAGAGATGATACTGGTGGTCAAAAGAGCTGATGAGTTTACCTAAAGAGGACGTATAGAGGGAGAACAGGGGAGGTCCAAGAACAGAACCTTGGGGAACACCTACTGTTAGTTGAGAGTGAAGGATTTGCAGGAGGAGAGGGTGGTCTACAGTGTCAAATGCAGCAGAGAGGTGAAGGAGAATGAGCAGAGAGTAGTGGCCCTTGGATTTGGCAGCAATGGGTCATTGCTGACTTTCTGGAGGGCAGTTTCAGTGGAGTGGAGAGAATGGAAGCCAAACTGAAATTGGTCAAGGAGGGAATGGGAGGAAAGAAAGGCGGTAAGGAGGTTGTAAACAATACGCTCAAGGAGTTAGGAGGCAAAAGAGAGGAGAGAGATAGGTTTGGAGTTAGAGAGATTGTTAAGATCAAGGATATATTTTTAAGAATGGGGGAGAAAAGGGCATGCTTGAATGCAGAAGGGATAGTGACAGATGAGAAGGAGAGATGGAGGAGGTGGGTAAGATGGGAACAGGCAGGAGAGAGGTAGCAGAGGAGGCAGTAAGGGATAGGGACAAGGGAGGAGGTGGAAGGGGGGAGGACCAGGTAACGGCCATGACTTCCTCTCCAGATACAGGGGAGAAGGATATCAGAGTTGGTAAGATGGATGGGGAGGGGTGGTCTGGGAAATGAGGAGGTGGGGTGCGGAGGGTCTGTTGGAATATGATGTCTTGATTTATGGAGTCAATTTTAGATGTAAAGTAGGTGGCAAAGTCAAGGGCAGAGAGTGAGGAAGGGAGGCAAAGAGGGGGTGTGCAGAGTTGAAAGTGGCAAAGAGACGCTTGGGGTTTTAGGACTGGGAGGAGATGAGGTTCTTGAAATATGATTGTTTGGAAAGAGCAAGGGCAGCACTGTAGTATGAGAGCATAAATGTGAAATGGAGGAAGTCTGCCTAGAGTGTGATTTTCTCTACTGTGGCTCGGCTGTTCGTGAAAACTTTTGTAGGTATCTGGTGCATTTGGAATACCAGGGTTGAGGTGTGGATCTGCAATGGCAAGCAGAGATCGCCAGAGCAACAGAGTCAAGATCAGAAGTAAGCGAGGCATTGTATAGGGAAGTTAAATGTTCAGGGCAGAATAGAGGATAGGGGGGAGAAGTGAGTCAAGCAGGGAGGAAAAAGAAGCAGTGTTGATAGCCTCAATGTTACGCTTAATAATGGTAGCCTTATGAGGCAGAGGAGGGGATGGAGAGAGCGATTAGTTAAATCAGAGAAGATGATGGCCAGAGAGGGGGAATGGGGATTTCGAGTAATCAGAAATATGAACACCAGATCAAACGAGTGTGAGTGTGAGTTAAATGTGGGAACATCTTTGGTCTTTATTACGTGTCCACTATAGGCAATTAAGTACACCATATGGAAGTGATTAATATGCACATATGAAATAGTGTGGTGAAAAAGGCGCCAGTGTAAATTTTTATGGCATTTTTCTGTTCTGGTTGTAAATATTTCACACTCCTCTGTTCTGCAGTCAATGCTGTAGCTTGGCTGTGCTGTGTGCAGCTGTCTATGCTCATTCTTCAACTTCGATTGCACGATTTTGCATAATGATTAAGTTAACTAGAAGCATTACAATATTTATTAAATACAGGGCATTTCTAATGCTCATATGAATTATGGTTACCATAATTCAAACAGTACAGTATGCTTGTTGCTGTGAGTGATGCTGGTCACCGTATACATCAATCTCACGTTTAAACTCCTAGGCACTTTTATCAGACTGTTCAGGTAACATGCATGTATTTCAGTCGCCAGTGTTAAGCCTTTTTCACACAGCAATTGTGTGAGTGTTGCACCATTGTACATGCCACAGACAATCCTGCCCCTAATGAATTAATCAATTATGGTGCCATATTCACATTTCCTAGCTAGTAGTTTTACAGGTATCTTATCAAATGTTCTACTTAATGTTTTAGGAGGTATCAGCTATGCAACTGCTTCAGCACCAGCTAAGTTCCACAAAGTGTAAGCTTGTACCTTTTTCGATGTATCAGACAGTCCGGCACAGGACTACGCCTGCCATTCTTTCTGGAACTTGAGCAGTTGTTGTCTTTAAAAACCAGCAGATCAATGTGTTGGAGACCTTGAGCTATAACAGCAAATCTTCTGATCATGTAGATAGGGGAGTGTGTGAGATATGACAGGATGGTAGAGCTTATTTCCCCTTCATGCTAGGGACCTGGAAGTGACGTGAGTGAGGTTGGAAGTGCAGTTCCATGCCCATTAAGGCCACCTAAAGAAGAAAGTTGTCCCTAACCTAAAGAAGAAAGTTGTCCCATCGCGGGCTCACTGCGCTTGCCACGCTTTAGGCTCGGTGACTCTCTACGCTCGCCACAAGGTTACATTATTACTGCTCCCACAGGCTGCATAGCCGGTGGCTGCCATAGTCTGTCTTAAGATTCCAAGTGTTCTGATTATAAGTGTAAATACAATTTGATAACTAAGTCGGAGTTACGCTGCAGATCTTATTTGTCATATGCGCACCATGCAAAGACTGATGTGACTTCTTCTCTGCATTCCACAGGTAAATTACAACTACTGCTCCCATCAGATGCTGTTTTAGTGATTGCCTCAGCACAGTTTTGAAAATTTATACTGGGTAAATTACAACTACTGCTATACTAAGAGCAATTTATCTAAAGGAAGTTAGGAATGTATTGTGAATCTTTGTTGGCCTCCCCCCTTCTCACAAATTGTTTATCTTAGACTTTATTGCATCCCAATTTAGTGTTAGAGCTTTCGGGGTGGAGTCCCAATCAGTGAGCACAGAGACACATGTTTGTAACTTTAGATATTACTGCTCCCACAGGCTGCATAGCCGGTGGCTGCCATAGTCTGTGTTAAGATTCCAAGTGTTCTGATTATAAGTGTAAATACAATTTGATAACTAAGTCGGAGTTACGCTGGAGTTAAACTGGAGGAAAACTGAGGGAAATGAAACTCAAAACCAGAACAATTTCTGAACAACAAGAAGCAACATACTTATGTGAATGAACAAAATCAACATCTTCTGCTGTATGCATATCCAGGCAACTACTTACTGCACTCACTGCTTGGACACTGCAAGTGCTCCCCTGTCTGTGTGCTGCTCTTGTTGATTGATCTTTGTTGATCAGAACACTTCAGACTGGATCAGCTCGGGTACATTGTAATTTTGTCCTCATTCATTTTGTATTGCTTTTTCCAATTGTGTCACATCTATCCACTTTAATCATTTGTTTAAAAACTAATTCCTACACCCACTACTCACATACCTCTCCTTTATATATCACTTTTGGAGCTGTGCTCATACATTAGCAGCACTGTTCTTTCCATGTATTTTTGAACATTTAACAACTTTAATCCACACTGACTCTATATCTCACAGCCTCCACTCCAGTTTACATCTCAATTATTACCTTGTCCACAGCATGAACACCCTTACTTCACACAACCCCCATATTCTATGTCCACATAATCCTCTACTTTATCCATCCCTCTCTTCCCCCTCCTGTTTCCTCCACTTGCTGTTCTTCCTTTTTTTTTCTCTCATCAGTCTGCTTCCAACCCTCTGCTTCTTTCCCCCACCTCTCCTATACCTCCACTCTCAACCACCTCCCTCCATGGTCTTGTTACCCCACTACTAAGCCCCATTCCCTCCTCGTTCTGTCTGTCACCTCCAGGGCTGCCAAGAGAAATTCTGGGCCCGGGTACTGCAACATCCTGTGGGACCACATCATTTATGGCTGCACCCATTTGTGAGTGGGTCTAGCATGAGATGCACCCACTCACAGGAGCATGGCATAGCACCCAGCAGCTGGAACTAAAGTAGTCACTACTGTATTAGGATGGCGGGACAGTCCCATAATAGCTGCATTTCTTGTCAGGCTGTATATAGATGCTAAAATGTAACACACAAATTAAAGTGCTTCTACTTTACTTTGTACATCTCTCATGTAAATAACACAAACAATCTATTTTCTATCATAGAGATAGATGTATGAATGACTTAATTTTTACATAACATCAGGTCATCTAATACACACACATTCCGCAGCACATATCCTAACCCACTGCTCCATGCTCCTTCTTCACTATCTACCCCTCTGTGTCGTCCCTGTCTGTCTGCCCTTCCCCTTTAGAATGTAAGCTCTCACGAGCAGGGCCCTCATCCTCACGTGTTTCTCCTCCCCCTACTTATAGTATCATTTACTCCTAACTCCCCACAACGGCACCTAACACCTGGTTGCTCATGTCCTGCTGCTTGTGTTTTGCAGCTGAGTTTATAACCTTGTCCTTGTCCTGCATTGTTTTGTATTACTATTAACTGTTTTTCTTGTGTGCTCATTTATGTACTGTGTAAGGCGCTGCGGAACCTTTGTGGCGCCATATAAATAAAGGATAATAATAATAATAATAATTCCCCCTCTATGCCCACTTGGATGGTAGGGACTGACGCTGGACACTGGCTGATGACATCAGGGTCCTCTTCGTGAAGGGGATTTAGACATTACCATGACAGGACACTGGAATGTTGCTAAACCATGTCTCAAACTAAGATGGCTGACAGAAAACTTCCTCAACAGAGAAGTGGTTGGCATGATGTCACTTCTGACAACCAGCGTAACAGACATGTACATTTACCATTTATTTTAACAGTTTATCGGGTTGCTACTATTAATTTTAAATACCTATGGGGCACTATAAGTTATTTTATGATGGGGGCACACTTGAAGTTCACACTCTTGGGGCACTATAAATATGTATGCATGCTGGCACTTTTAGTGCACTAAATTTTCAGAATATTATCTTAGTACTCATTGGCCAGTGGTACCAGAAGGGGCGCTATCATTCAGCTGGTACTTGTTAGGTGGAATCATCTTCCCCCTTTTCTGTTGAGGACTGAGCCTTGCGGAGACTGGCAGTGGGCTTGTAGAGAATTGAAGGGTTAAAACCAGATGTTTTATATCCAAACCACATGATTATAAATGATACAGTTTAGATCTGTCAACTTGTAAATGGGAAAAAAATGACCCTTAGTAAATTTACATCTTTATGTAATGTCTTTGCAATACAACAGCATGCACTTGCTTTTTCATGCTGCAAAAACCTCCCCCATTTAAACGTGTACCATGGATTTATCAGGAAAGTGATTAAATACTGTAATTGTCTCTATTCTGGATCAGCTTAAACACTTGTCAGTTTGAATGCATATCAGCAAACTATGTGCCATGGCTGCTAATTCTAAATAACCATCTACAACATCATCCTCTGTCTGTTTCAACCCTGTAATTTCTAACTTCCCATCATAAATTACAATCTGAACACTTGTGACTTTTGTTGATGATTGCTGACATCGTTTTATGCCCCATACAGCTATTGTCCTGATTCCCAAGAGGTTAGACATTATTCTTTTGGGCTAAATATTTCTATATTAAATTGAAAATTGAAAATTGGTAATTATTACATTTCAAAATTGGACAAATTGATTCGCCCATCTCAAGTTCCTAACCTGATGAGGGTGACCCGCTTTTCAATTCATAAGTATTTTTGTTTTGGACCTATGGATTAGTATATTTATTATTGGCGGCCAAATTTGGCTCTCAGGTTCTATGCTGTGCACTAATGTTGTAATGTGTGTCAGAGGCTGAGTTTTTTAAGTGTGTGTTATTAAAATAAGGTTATTTTAGTGATAGAATCATAAGCCAAGTACTTAATATAGACCTTAGAATATGCTCTACAGTAGTGCACGTAGGGCAGTGATGTGCGGTCTGGTGAGGCAGAGCTTTTCCTGTCATACTTAGGTATACTCCAGAGTTTTGACTATAGAAATTATAAAATAAAATTAAATAAAATATTATAAATATCTTCTTTGTATTGTTCTAATCATTTTTATAGTCAAACTCTGGAGTAAATAGTGTATGGCAGGTGAGGCACTGCCTCCCCTGTCTACCTTTTCCATACATCCCTTATTAAAACGCACCAAATTTACAGCACTATATACTGCTGCACCTTTGTATAATGCCCACAAGATCCCTCGGGTTCATATATATATCTGTAAATCTGGCTTGGATACTAGCTAGTTCCTCCCCAGCCATTTACCGGTACCTCACCGCACATCACTGATGTAGGGGGTTTCTGAGTACCAGTAAACCTCCCTGATCAGTACTGGCCAGCAGACACTCTACTACAGCTCTGACCAGGAGATGGCTCTTATGAGCCGGCCAGGCGAAGAATAGAGAGCTGCTGTCAGTGACACTACTGAGTGAAGTACTGCCAGGTGCCACTAGATGCTCCCATCTCCATTTGCTCTGTCCATGTACCAGAAGTCGGCCCTGCAGTGCTGATCACAAACTGAAAGCTGATCTGTCTGAGGGATGGCATGCAGCTCAGAGGTGGGAGCATGCAGTGTGGGGGAGAAACCTGACAGGGGGATTCCAAAGATCCCTCTCAGAAGGATCAATAGCTGGGATTCTACAAAGGAAGTGATTAAGTTTTGGTTTAGCATGTGGTCTATCTATAGTCTCTCTCTCTCTCTGGGGGGTTTCTACATCTATCTACATTATCTCCCTTTCTGGGGGGTTTCTACATCTAACTATCTACAGTGTCTCACTCTCTAGGAGGTTTCTATATCTATCTATCTATCTATCTACAGTCTCTCACTCTCTGGGGGGTTTCTAAATCTAACTATCTACAGTGTCTCACTCTCTAGGAGGTTTCTACATCATTCTATCTATCTATCTACAGTCTCTCACTCTCTGGGGGGTTTCTATATCTAACTATCTACAGTGTCTCACCCTCTGGGGGGTTACTACATCTATCTACAGTGTCTCACTCTCTAGGAGGTTTCTACATCTATCTATCTATCTATCTACAGTCTCTCACTCTCTGGGGGGTTTCTATATCTAACTATCTACAGTGTCTCACCCTCTGGGGGGTTTCTACATCTATCTACAGTGTCTCACTCTCTAGGAGGTTTCTACATCTATCGATCTATCTATCTATCTATCTATCTATCTACAGTCTCTCACTCTCGGGGGGTTTCTACATCTATCTATCTATCTACCTACAGTATCTCATTCTCTGGGGGGTTTCTACATCTCTTTGGCCCTTTGGACCTTGTTGGATGTTGCCTTAATTGTTGCTGGTTGCAAAGGGACCCCCATAACATTTCTAGCTTCAGGGCCCCTAAAATGTAGATCCTCCACTGGTTTGTGTATGTTAACTCATTGTTATTTTTGTATGTTATTATTTCACACTCTCATTTTTGGGTTGCTACAATGTGCTCCTCTCTACACCCTCACAACTTTGGGAAATATAAATATATGTGAGGGAGTGCATTTCTTTTGTACCTTAAGGAAGATTGTCCTTATATATACTGTAGCACAACCACGTATACAATGTTTACCTTTTCGCCATACTTTTGTTTTTGTATACATGACAATATATTTTTAATATAACAACATAAACAAACAAGCTGTCAGGCAGAGAGATGATGTTACTCAGCGTTTGATGTAAATATTCAATTTCTAGTATTGATTGGTGAATACATGCAATATTGATCCCATAGTTGCTCCGCAGATGCAGTTTTCATTCTGGAAATAACTAAGCCAATCTTAATGTTGATTTATGATGTATTTTCCAGGTTGTAATTAGTTTTCAACAGGGCTTTGGTTACATGTATTTTCTTTATGTCCTATGGCATTTTTCATAGGTATATATTTTATCTTCTGTATATATATTTGTGGAATCCAATCTGCTGAACTGTTTTTATCAGAGGACTATGACTCACTTTACTGGGATTACTGTGGGCTGAAAATCATTCTACAGATAACTCTTTCAGTGTGACCTTAAACCTGAAGACGTAACGGTGCTGTATTTAATGTACACATTCATCCCGGGCTTACATTGTTGTTTATCTGTATTTATTTTGTGTCCTACCCACAATTGCTCGGTGATTTCAGCACTCTGCTTGTAAAAGTCATCTGGGCATATCCAAGCAATTAAATTTTGTCATTTGCTGATATAGTGCCTGATTCAACAGCAATCGCAAATGCAGCTACGTACGCAGATTGAGCGATTGTTAGTCATTGCGCAAGCATATAAGCCGCACTGCGCGTTTGCTGTGATCGCACTACAATTATGGATGCACAGAGGAATCCATTGCAGAGTGAGTGACAGGCTGTGAGCGTTTGGGGGTGGTGACGGGAGAGTGGTTGAAAAAACGCAGCTGTGCCTGTTTTTTTGAACGCCGTTGAATGGGCGTGTATAAATTAGCCACTGTGATTGCATAAGCAGTTTGATAGTCCACTGCGTGCGAGGAGACATGCAGTTTCTGCGGATGGTCAGACTTGGTGTAAATGCTGTCTACCTGTGCGATGTTCATCGATGGTACCTATATTTACGCAGAAGAGCGTCATTGGACGGGAGTGAGAAAGCAGTAGTGGGCGTCTTTATGCCGGCTGAGCTTTGGAAAGCATTAGCATTTTTTCACAGCTGCGTTCTGTGCAAATTTGCAGCTGCGATCGCATTAGTGATTGCTGCTGAATCAGGCCCATAGTTAATTAGACGTTTTAACGAAACCGTTAATCAATGTTGCATTTTTGCTAAAGTGATGGTGACTCCAGCAGTGTCAGTGCGCTATACCAATTAAGATTGGGCTATTCTTGCTATATAACTTTTTATCGCAATTTAAAGTCAGTACATACAGAGAACTGTAGATGCCATTAAAAATGGAAATGAAAAAAGTCAGAATTGAAGATAAGTTACAATAATATAATGGTCTTGCTGAAAATGGAACACACCCGAAATTTGGGATTCCGAGTTGAACTGAGTCGCAGCCTGAGTTGAACTGAGTCTTCTCACCAAGATCGGAGATCGGATCTAAAAAAACGGATCTTGCATTTTTTGGATTGCATTTAAGTCCCTCCCTCATGATTCAGTTGCTGTGAGGTGGTCAAAATTGACTGAAGATGACTGGACATGAATGTTATTGATGTTAATAATACTATAGGAATAAAAACAGGTCCAAGTTACATGATTTTAACTTTTTTTTATCAATTTTTAATAAAATCCAAAACCAAAACTGAACCAAAACACTTGTGGGTGGTTTTACCACAACCAAAACATGACGATGATTTAGAACCAAAACCAAAACACGGGGGTCTGCACACATCTCTAATTTAATCCCAAATCAACTACTGCTTACAATATTTAAAGGAGCATGAACAAGAGGCATAACATTGTAATCCAACCAATGAGGCCCGTGCTGGTTTTATGAACATGTGCAAGTTTCCAGAACTAAAAAGCTCAATTGGGGCTTCACTGCATATACATAGGCCCCATACTTGCGCAAAAGAGAAGTACATGGTCGACTGTAGGGATAAACCAATATAATTTAGGCCCCCTCACAGCCACGTACTATAGCAGCCACATGGACTGCCAGGGTGGTAATTCAGCCTCTGGTGGTAATTCAGCATTTAGCACAGTTGTGTTGCCCAATCTATTTTTTTTTTTTGAGCTGGGTCTTGAAGTAACTGTGCTCTGCTTAACTGAGGCCCAAGTGTCACTTGCACAATTGTTCAAGGCAGTTCCCAATAAGATTCATTACACATCTCACAAACATGGGAATACTGTATAAATGATGAAGTAAATACATTCACTTGCCAACCTTATAGGTGCCTATTGGAGCCACCTGCTGGGGCTGCACAGCAGTGCTGCTTCCCCCTCCTTACCTGTCAGCAGTCCACATGCTGCTGTGTACTAGGCTGCAGTGGGAGACTGTTTGCTGCTGCTGAACAAGAGCAGCAGTCTCCTATGCTCTGCCTGTTGGGGGAAGTGATCACACTGATCGCACACTCCTGAAGTTGCACTGGGCTGAGGGGCTGATAGCACTCTCCTCCCTAGTGTGCAGCACCAAATAGATTCTTTATTTTTAATTTATTCTAGGGGGGCTTGGCCATGCCTCCTGCTATTACTGTAGGTCATGCTCCTGGGCCCGGTCCAGCTCTCTACAGCCCTGGCACAATTTGGGATGTGGTGGGAGGAAGAGGAGAGAAATAACAAATATACATAGGGGGCACAGTATGATTATTGCAGATGTGAGTGTGGTTTAGGGTACAGATCACATTAATGAAATTAATATGGAGGGACACATACATACAGACATATAGAAGGACAAGACAAAAACAACAAATGGGAAGCACAATCTAAAAAGAATATATTTTATGATGGCAATAGTAATATTAGTATAAAGGCTATATATAAACCTCCATACATACATACATATATACAAACATACATACATGCATACATACATAGATACAAAAGAGCTTATACTGGGCCCTTTTCCATTCAGGTGAAGTTCTGCAAGATTCAAATAGCTGGTGATGTCAAGCTAGAGACAAGAGGCAAGAGAGGATCCAGCGCTTGGCAAGCTGAGGAGCAGTACTGACCCCTGCGGGGAAGGGCTAGCAACGAGGTTATCACTCTGTGCCCCCCAAGGTGGACAGAGCGGGTAAGGTCCCAGTGGGACATCCTTTCCTCATTACTACCCTAGACCACCAAGGTGTCAGGCATTAGGCCTGTGGCATGCAGTTGAGCGCTAGGCATGGTTGCCTGGTGCTAAGTCCATGGGTGATTTAATCAGGCATAATTAGCATTACCCCCAACTGCACAGACATCCCATCGTTGGGCGGCAGTGTCCCACAAGTTGGGGGGAGCACTGTCACACTGTTGCTCTGCATAGCATAGCAGTGGGTGAATAGATGCCGGGAGGATTTAGCTTCGGAACCAGCCATCCATGGCTGTCATGAAGGGAAAATAACCTGAGCCAAGACTAACTACTGTATCATGATGTCTATGCAGAGTCACCTGTCACTGCTGCTGGGTGACTCTACAGCTATAAACTGCCCGTGACAACAGATTCTGGGGGTGGTTGTGTAGGAGGGATGGGGGGAAATAATATTGTGCGTAGGGGCGGCCTGACCCCTAAAGCTTCCTCTTTAGTCATGGGTCAGCACCTGGAATCACAGATGTAGTGCTGAGGGAGCAGATGAAGAATTTTTAAGACAAGCCATGAGTCAGAACCAAGAATACCGGATGCAGTACCAAGGAAACAGGTGATACACAGGTGAATGCAGTTAGTACATTAATCCCTTACAGATGAAATACACAATAGTCTAGGGAATTGAGTCCAGGCTGCAGTCCCTACTGGTGCACTACAGAACTGCACAGCCAGAATACCCAAACAGAGACCTAACAATAATAAGATAATGTCATATACACAATAGAAAATAATGTCTTGACACTATTAACAAATGTGAAAGTCACATGTTCCACATAAAGTATAATACAAGTAAATGCAAACACAGATACAAAATACAAATGAAATGTAACCCCCCTTTAACCTCTAAAGAGACAACAGGTTACTAACTCTCTTACTAATATTTACCCACCCGTAACCTCCCGTTAAGTTGTGTACTTCCTTTTGTCAGTTCAGTGCCTTCACCCAAGTATCAGTAGTAGTCTGTGCCTACTTGGGAAAACCCTTTTGGAGGTTACAACTATGTTTTGATAGTGCGCTATTCCAAACATATAATGTGATACAGAATGTTAAAGTGTGTAAAATTATGTAAACCTGTTCTTCTTTCCACTGCATAGCCCAGGTCTCTCCAATGTTCATAAAAAAAAGTAACATACATCAAAATGTAACTCAAATTAATATATACAGTAGTATATAACAATAAATACATAAATATGCAAATGTTACAGTTCATGGAGTATTCTTGTTACAACAGTTAACTGAACAGGTTAAATATTAAATTCACATTCCATATTCCCATAGGCTAAAGAATGCCTCATTACAGTTTATTAGAGAGTATGAGCATATACATGTTATTTTGCTGGTATAAGAGAATATCACTGTTCTAAACAATAACACAATATACTGAATGAAGAATGATATTATATATATGAATAAGAATCCTTGATGCAAAAATCAGTTCAGTGGTTCTAATTGTAAATCCTTAGATGCTGAGAATTGCTGTTGGACTTGAAATCCTTGAATATGAGGTTTGTAGTTATACTGTGTATAATAGACCGATTTAATATCCACTCTGTATCCTATAAATACTAAACAGTAAAGTCCAGACACAGAGATGTTATCCTTATAATCCCCTTAGTAGAAAGGGTTAAATGAATGGTAACAGTAGCTACAGATGGTGGAGCGGCAGCTGTATGAACCAGTGCTGCAGCTATGACCAATGAGCCTCCTGTCACTCTGCTCTGATTATAGCTACAATTAGCTTCTTTTTATACAGAATCTATCCAGTTAGAAAGTTTTCTTACCCTTTCCACTTTAGGCTGCAATCATTTTCTGGATAACTCTCGACTACGCTTAGTAAAAGCAATATAGTGCCAGCCTTCTAGTAATAATACCCCAATCAGTGGCGGCTCCAGAGGTGGGGTTGCAGGACAGTCCAAAATTTAAATAGGGGAGCCACACCAACTGCCCTTTCAAAAGCGGCCAAACATCTCTGGCTGGAACTAACTGGCAGTTGGTGTAGCTCCCCTATTTGAATTTTGGACTTTGCTGCAGCCCCACCTCTGGAGCCGCCACTGATCCCAATATATACTGATATTTTTAGATAGCCCTATTTTAAATGCTTTATAAATAGGGCTCTGACAAATACTTGCAAAGCTGTTGTACTAAAGTTAATATATTTTGCCCTAATGTCTGTTTTATAGGCCGCACAGCTCAGTTTCATTAGAAACCCTTTGGAAACTACTCCCCTGGCTCTTAAGGTATGGTCCTTTAGAGTGCATTAGATAGTATATTGGACACTCACTGGCTACTTCCCTATACTGATGCACTCTAACTCTCTGGACTGTAAGTACTACCCAGCTTTCACCCTCCATTGCTGCATGTAATGTCAATGTGAATGTGGTGCAGTCATTTTACTTACTGTTAATAGGGCGCTGTTCCAGCTACCAACATGCCACTCAGGAGCACTCCAAGTTCAGCCCGTCCTGTCAGCTTCAACCTGCCTCCTAGTGTGGGCCAATCAGTGAATGCTGATGCTCACTACTGGCTGCCCACTGCTCCCGGCCACATATCCCCTTCTCCTGTTTCTGCCACTCACTGGCCCAGGGACAGCTTCTAGAAGCCACTGCCGCTAACTTCTTCCCTGGGAGCTGCTGACCGCTTGTCAGTCATAGTTGCTCTCACAGCACCCCCTGCCTATCAAAGTTCTGCTGCTCAAGGCACAGGGAGGTGAGCACCAAAAGAAGGGAACTCCAGACTAAATGTCAGCTGCTGCTGACAGCTTATACCCCTTTCTCAAACCAGACCCTCTTTCGCTGACAGGAACCAAATCACTCCCACCTATATCACTCCTCCCCTTCTTCTATAGTGTATGTGCATCCCATACACTGAGGCACATCTTCACCAAAGACAGAAGTACCATATAAACTGTTATGTAAGTACATGAAACATATATACTTTTTACCTCATAAATTGTACATACATATCCATTACTAAAGGCTATTTCTTAAAGAAAGAATAAATTAGGCATATTTTACCTCAACATTCAATTATACATATATGTCATATATAACATTTGTCTACCCACGTGCACATATTCCCTCAGAGTATGTATTTTTATTAATACTGTATTTAGTTTAACCCTTAACCAGGTTTACATAAATTACACATTAACATCTATTGTTCTAGCCTTTAGGAATAAAAATGAAAATGTAGTTCCTGACGACATCCAAATAAAAATATCAATTGTGATATACTGTATATAGCAGCCACACTAATGATTTAAGTACTTTCGTTATCTCAGTCGCACTTACATGTATATCCTACTGTACTTGGCCTGCGATTTCCCATTCTGCCTCCAAGTATAAGCAGCAAGCTACAACAGAATCAGCTTATGGGTATATGTGTGAGCATTTTTGGTGCAAGTGTCCAGTAAGTAAATACGAACTTTATGTGCATATTGGGCATCATTTAGAGTTAGGAGCACAACCAGCCGAAGGGTGCAAATTAGCACCTATACAAACTTTGTTGGAAGTGGCAGAAATACAATTATCATTAATTATATTTATTATTTTTTTTGCATGAAGCGCACAAGTACTAGACAGTTTATTCTAACACTGGAAATTAGAGGCAAGTTAGGTTCTTTCCCTTCCCCAACTATAAATCTACCCATTGTAATTAACTTCTAAACTATTTGCTCACTGGTAACAGTTCATTGTGTTATTTATTCATAGTTGGCAATGTTAAGCAACAAATTGGTCAAAGTGAATGGCTGATCAATGATAAATAAAGCCAATAACAATTTGTGTGGCTTTATTATACCCTTTATTACCCACGTACAGCGGTGTCCTTGTTCATGCTTTCCATTGTGTTTTTTACAATTTAATTCTAAAAATAATTATCACATGAGAACATCAACATATTAATTTCGCTAGCTTGCATCACCTTGAAAGAAAAAATATATAGAATAAATTCAGTCAATGCTGCTGGTGATAAATAAGCATTATTTGCCTCACACTGTAGCATCAGCTCTGGCCATAACCAGGTATGTGGCATTGCTTAATAATTCCCCACATGTGTATTTGTATGCGGATCACTGAAGGGAGTTCTGTTCATACAGATTACTAAATAGCTTTCAGGGGGTAAGGATTTTCTGTCACTCTAAATCAGCCCACATGGAATAGGTGAAGAATTTCCTACCTTTGCCTTTTCAGTTCTGTTCCTTTTTATTTTTCTTGTCACAACCCAAACACTTTGCTAAATATATCATGATGCTCAGTTTTTCTGTTAAGCTCTAGTGGCACAGAAACAGGGCTGAGATGATGTGTCTTACCGAAGAGCCATGAGAGGCAGTGAGCGTGGTGAGGGATTCATCAAGCCGGTGACAATATATTTCATTAGAATACAAATGAAGAATGGGTCCTGATTTAGGAAGTGCAAAATCCGCTTTGGTGTTGGCAGATGACTAAATTACCACGGGTGCGCCTACATTTTCATTAAAGTGCATTGTCATGCAGAAAAAGATGGCGTTGTGAGGATTGAAAACGTTCCTTGCTAATTACAAAGTACATAGGGTAAAAGGGGTGTGGCTAAGCGTGTCTGCCATATTTAGTCGGAAAAAATTGCACCTGCGATAGGGTTGGTGCAAGTTTCGATGGTACCTCTAAAGGCGAACTGAAATGAATCAGCATGTGGACATCTCACTATTCTCAAAATCGGCTGCAGCATTAGCAAAAACACAGAAGTGACTGCAGCAAAGGAATCAGGCCCAAGGAGAGGCAGAGATAGATGGGTATTAGTTACATTCAATGGCATCACTAGGGGGTTGCCACCATCAGAGGGGGTGACACCAAAATTCCGTCTGCTCTTCAGTGATCGGGAGCCGGGCACGGGTGAGGTAATTGTGCAGTGCCCGGCTCCCGGTCACTTATGAGGAGCCAACAGTGCAGGGAAAGTCTCTGGGGACAGACCATCATCTCCATGAGGGCTGAGAATACCCTCAGAGTGATGAAAATGGAAACATGTGTTGAAGGCCACACCCATCTGCAGATGGCATTGTCCAATGGGTCCAAGCTCCGGAATGTTTCGCATTCCAGAGCATGGCACATATGGAGTATGTGGTCCAAACTTTGAAAATGGGGAGTTTTTAATGCATTTCAAGTAGAGATGTACGGGTTCGGTTTTATTTGGTTCTTAAGCCGCATACACACTAGACGATTTTTATGAACGATATGGACGATAATGATATCGTTCAATGCTAACTTTGACACAGTTTACCTTTGGGGGACTGTCTGAAGGCTACACGGGGGTTCCTGCAACATTGCACCCCAAAACCCCAATTCTGCACTTTTTCCCGCCTGCTATTCATAGGCGAAACTTTTTCGTCTATTACATTGCATTGCCTAGGCGGAAAGTCTTTCAAATTGAATACGGCGATACTTTTCCGCCAAGCGAAATGACGTCATCAGCAAAAAGTTTCCGCCAAAAACACGCGAAAACGGCTTTTCGTCTCAAATTGAATACGGGCCCAAATCGTGAGACGCTCACCTCCTGTTCCTTGTTCCACTTTCTTGCAATGAGTTCAATAAAAAAATTTTTTAAAAAATCAAATTTTTTATTTGAACAGACTAATTTTTTTTTTTTTTAGCAAAGTTTACTATTTCTTTTGCATTTTGCGTGCAGATGACTTTTATTGACTTTATTTAATCAATTCTATGTGACCAATATGTAAGATAATCCAATGGTAAATATGTTATTATAAGATGGTTACACTATATTCAAAGCTTGAGCTCTCATTATCCAGTATACTTAGAGAAATTCATTATTCATGCGGGTCAGGACAGTGACAGCAGAAATTACTTTGCTGTATTTTCATAATGTAGGAAAATGTGTATTATAATTTTAATATAATTATGAAAGATGGTTTTTATGATATTAGAATTACACCATTTACCAATGGAGTATGTAATTTGCTGCCCATCTCAGGTCATTACTTGATGTAAACAGAAAGGAAAATTTCTGCAAATTAAGTGAATGTTATTTCAAAAATAAATTGCATTTGTACAAAACACACATAGAAGCATAAACCTTTAACATTATATGCACTTTTTTGTTCATATTTGGTAATGTAGCATAATTTTTACAGCTTGTGTAAGCTGGAATAGATTCTTAACCCATTCACTGCTAAGGACAAGTGGGACTTGCCTTAGACATGTACATTAAAAGTACGAAGGACGTCCTCAGCACTGCAGGAGTTTAAATGGGGAAATAGCCTATCTAAAATCCAAAGCTTGTAAATGGCGCTGGAGCTAGGAAGGGGCAGAGCTATATGATTCCGGAGATGGGTATGTTTTAAATAACCAGATCTCCCATATACTAGCATCAATAAATACAGAGGGGCCCTCATTTGATATGTAGATAATGATTGACTACTTTTCCAAATGGTTGGTCCTGTTGGGCTACAATATTATTCCTACACATTGTATGCTTTTTATTCAAGCTAATAAAATAAAAACTGGTTATCATTTCCAGGGGCAAACCTACATGTAGAATCCCAGTTTTGGTTGTTTTGGAAAAGTGGATTAATGAGGAGCATGAACATCAAAGTACTTCTTCATGATGGTTACAAAAAGAATGCATATTTGCGTTTAGTTTAATTTCTTGCAATTAGACAAGAAAAAAAATATACATTTTGGATAGATTTCCTTTGCTATCTGAGGATATATAAATAAACTAATATTTCCTGAAAATTCGAAGTCTTCTGAAAAAAAAATGGTATAATTTGTGTGGGCACGGAATAAAAAAATACTGATTCTGATGACAGAATGTGACTAGCTGAAATAAGAGCAAAATACTGTAAGCCCAGCATGATGTTATTACCTTATCTTTGGTGACTTAACATATAATAAAATAATGAATCACCATTAACACATACATTTAGGGGTAAATTTACTAACAAATAGGTTTTCAAAACCATCGAGAGTTCAAAGTTTTCCTGGCCACTCTGTACCAGACCAATTTACTAAGGTTAAAACCAGTCTTTAGAAACACACTCCATACTGGTTTTTCCCCATTACAACTACAGTATATAAACCACCAGATTTACTAAACAGTGGCTTTTCAAATCATAGAAGAACCTGAACACAGGGGTGTATCTAGGGGTCCTAGCGCCCCTGGCAAAATAAGGAACTAGCGCCCCACCCCCCTCCTTATCATTTTAAATAAGGAAACAGAACAGCTGTTAAACTCAGAAACACATTTATAATATGCTGAATGTTCACTTAGAGTTTTCTTCAACTCTGCAATATTTCAGTCAGTATTGTAGTGCCATATATATGTCCCACTCTGTTATCATACATGGTATACGTTTATGATGCCGCCGGTCACAATGCCGACTGCCGGCATCTAGACTACAGAATCCCGGCGAGGGTTAACTAACCTACGCCATGAGACCGGCGCCCGGCATCCCGATCGAAGGGATGCCGAGCGCAGACAGCCGCAGGGGGGCTGGGTTAGGTTTAGGGTTCCTGGGAGGGAATTAGGGTTAGGTACCCCCCTGGGAGGTTAGGTTTAGGCTAGGGGAGGGAGGGTTAGGGTTAGGCACCCCCGGGGGAAGGTTAGGGTTACGCTCCCCCCCGGGGGACTTAGGTTTAGGCGGCGGGGAATGGGGGGGATAGGTTTAGGCACTTACAGGGGGGGGATTAGGGTTAGGCACAGGGAGGGGAGGTTAGGGTTAGGCACCCTAAAGGAGGGTTAGGGTTAGGGGGTAGAGTTAGGTTAGTAAGTACTTACCTTCTAGACGATCGGGATTTCCTTCCATGTCGGGCTGGCGCTGCCGATTCAGGTGTATCATACCGAATCCTCATACACAATGAAGGATGGAATGATCCCTCGTTCTGTAATTCATTACCTGCAACATCACCGCATGCGATATTGTCCGGTTGCCTGTGCAGCACAGCTGACCGGACGATATCGCATGCGACCTCAGGAGTGCACACATAGTCAGTACACACTGGGCGGGATACAGGAAAGGGAGAAATGCGGTCAAACCCCCAAAATGCAGGCTTGACCGCGTTACCAAAGCTGGCATGCATGCGAAGACTGGTATAATGCATCGCATCCCGCCCACTATGCATTCCGCACGATCTATCACTCTGATCCGTGTTGGGACGATAGATCTTCAATGGATCGCATAGTCTGTACCCGGCTTAAGTGTTGTGATGCCATACATCTATCAGTCCTATGCTATTCCACAGAAGTGCTGTAGTGCCATACACCTGTCTCCACTATTATGCCAGTGTTATAGAAATGTAATCTATATGTAAAGTGAAATCCTTCCTTGGGTACTCAGTGCTGCACAATAAAGAAAGACATTTATTTTCTCGCATGCAGCACAGGAGAATAACTGTTGTAAGCAGTAAACAATATATACATACAATGAGCAGATATTGCTTGTGGGTTTATTGAGGATGAAAATGAGATTGAGGGTAAGCACTGTGTCCGCTGCATGGCTGCTAAATACAGTTTACGACAGAAAATGGGACTTACATTTACTGTTCCCACACACCAGGCTAGGGCTGTCCTGTGATTATTAGTCTGATGCACAACACATAATATTAGAGGCAGGGGGTGTTAGAGGCTATTAGGAAGGGAGGGCAGGGGTGCACTGACAGAATGACAGAGGGCAGTGTTGACAACTCTGAAATTAAAAATAAGCAACCAATAAGTAAAGAACAAGTCCAAAACAAGCCCAAACCAATCATAAAAAGCCCAATAAAAAAAGCCCAATTTATGGGGGTGTCCCTTTGTCCTCACTATCTACCTGCCTAATTTCCATTATTCCCCCCTTCACTAACCTAAATATGTTAGTGCATGCACAGCCTTATCTGCCTATATTGCTTTTCTCCCTCTACACCAGCCTCCATATTTTTACCTCCTTCCTCTTTTCATACCTCATTCTCTTGCCAGTCTTCAGCTGGGTACAGACTTGCCGATGTGTGTACCCAGCGATGCGACGCCTGACCATGCAATATATATCGGGCGGTTGCAACATACTGCAAGATGCGGTGTCCAAACACCCAATATGTCAGGCACCGGCTCCATCCACTATGCAACGTCGGCATCTGGGTCGTTCCATCGGCACTACATGCAATGGACGACCCGTGGGAGTGTTCAGGGTCGTGCATAGTGGGTACACAGTGGACGATGAGGACGATATGTTGGCCCAATCAGCAGGATCGGGTGACATATCAGCTAGTGTGTACCCGCCTTTACATGACTCCCCAATCCTCTCACCCCTCTTCTTTGCCTCCTTCATTCCGGTCACCTGTCTGATGCCATTATCCCCTCTCTTTAACAGCCTCAATAGTTTTAACTCACTCAGATGTACTTGCCTCATGTCCATCATCTATCTGACCTCTCCCTCTTGCCTGTCCCCTCCAACTTCACCCTGTCCACTGGGTACTGCTCTCTATTCCCCAGACACAACCTGCCACCCCCCCTTCCTCAGTCACTACTGGTGTAAAAAAAACACACACATATACACTTACCTCCAGGGGTGCCTCAGAAATGCACAAAAGAAAAACAAGCCCAAAACAAGCTACCTTAAAAAAACAAGCCCAAAAACAAGCAACAAGCTACCATAAAATAAAACAAGCAACTCGGGGGGAAAATAAGCCCAATTCCGCTTATTATAAACGGACTTGGAAACTATGACAGCGGGACGTTTGCTAACTTTGCTTTGGGAAGGGGAAGGGGTGGGCTGATTCAAGCAGCATCATCTGTCTTTGCTTATTTGCATAACCCCACCCCTGACTACCGCTGATATGCTCAGCTTGTTCTCTTTGCCCGGGGATCCAACTGCGGCGATTGGTTGATACCACTGTCAGTTACATTTGGGGACCGCGTCCGTTTCCATGGCTTTTACTGGAGAGGTGACAGGTGAGGTGAGCACCCATGTGACAGAGGGAGTGGGTGGGGAGGGGGCAGCATGAGCAGCAGTGCTGGTATCACTGGCATTGACATCCATCCCAGGTCCGGACTCCGGGCACTGTGTGGCAATAGCAGGAAATTCTCCCTAGGGGTGCAGTCAGAGTTATTCTCCCCCTGGATGGCGCCCCCCTTCGGCCAGCGCCCCTGGCAAGTGCCATCCTGGCCAAGGGGTAGATACTCCCCTGCCTGAACAACACAGCAAAATTTACCCTCAAAAAATGTTTAGCCAGTGAGAGGCATATTTGTATAAAATGCTTTTTGATTGTTGAAAAATAAAGAAACACAATGTGTGGGAACACCCCAAATTCTAACCCCCTGAAATCTCCATTACCAGCCAGGGCTGGTGCCACTATAGCAGGGGGTCACACAGTATAGGGAGATACCATCCACCATAGTGCAAACCAGGGTGCCAATTAAGCCATTCAGCACAGCGCTGAATTCCCAAACGTGATCAGGCCTGTCAACTGTCCCTCCAGTAACAAATAAATAGGCTGAGTGTTATTAAAGTAACACTCAGCCTAACGCTATTGGTCTACTCCAGCAGAATCAATGGTAACAACAAGAGGAGAATGCAGGCTAGAATTTTCACTGAAGGGTTTACTTCTATCCCCACAGTGAGTAGATAACATTAAAGTAGCGTGCATTTAATGTTTAAAACTACAACTAAGTACTAATATCTTTGTTGTCCATATATGTTTGCCAGCAACCATGCAATCTAGTCTGCCCCTTGCATGAAAACTTACAGAATAGTGACTGTGGGGCCTATTCATCAAACGATAAATGGCCCTGTAACCATGCGGAAATGCATATTTAGGTTACAGGCAGTGGCGTTTCTAGAGAGGAGGGGGCCCGTGTGCAGTCTCCGACACGGGCCCCTCCTCTCCGCCCGGCGGCCGGCAGCGCACTGAGCTGTGCACGGCCAGCACCGGAGTTATAGACTCTGGGCACTAGAGTGTGCCCATAGTCTATAATGTATACACAGGTCACCGGGAAAATGGCCCTGCCGCGGCCATTTTCCCTGTACTGCGCATGCGCAAACGATGGGAAAATGGCCGCTGCAGTCATTTTCCAGTCGTTTTATAGTGCCAGACCCTGTACCGATGTGGGACTTCGGAGAGGTAAGTAATATTATGGGTGCAGGGCGTGCGGTGCAGGGCCCCCCTGGACCCAGGGGCCCGTGTCCCCGCACACCCTGCACCCATTATAGATACGCCCCTGGTTACAGGGCCATTCATCATCAGGGGTCCCAAATGAACCACCTGATATTCAGCAAACTTTGCTTGCGAGAACAAGTGCCATCTTAAGATGGAGCTTGTTCTTGGATCCCCGATCCTTCCTATGGGAAGTAGTTCTGGAGATGCGAAGAGGGATCCGAGCGGATCCCTCCGCTGCCTTCTCACTACCTCCCCAGCGGCTTTGTGCATGCTTGACCTCGATGGTGAATAGGTCCCTGAGTTGCAAAATTTATATCTTCTGTTATTGCTATTCTTCTCACTCTCAGGCAAGAACACATAAAATTAAGTTTAACATAAAAAGCAATTCTAGATGGCAAATGATATAGGAATATGTTTTCTTTAGCAACATATAAATCTGCTGTCTATCTGTAACTCACTTATTGGATGTACAAGTTTTGTTTAGAGGTATAAAGAATAAATAACAACATTCATCACCAAGCTAATAGCTAGAGACTAAGTTAAAAATCCATTCACACTGGCACATACTATATATTTACAAAATACAAAAAATAACATGCTGTAAATTATAATACTAGAATTTATGCTGGGTACACACTGGCTGATATATTGATCGTATAGCCCAGTGGTTCTCAAACTCGGTCCTCCGGACCCCACACAGGTCACGATTCCCAGGTCTCCTGGCAGGTGCACAGGTGTATTCATTACTCACTGACACATTTTAAAAGATCCATAGGTGGAGCTAATTATTTCACTTGATATTCTGTGAGGAGACCTGGAAAACATGCACTGTTTGGAGTCCTGAGGACTGAGGCCCTGATTCAGAGACGGACGCTCTGACAGAGCGCTCGCTCTGAATCAGGGCCGTCCCTCCTTCATTTTGGAGCGGCCTCCTGGCCGCTCACATAGCTGTGGGTGACCACCCACAGCTATAGCGAGCGGCCAAAATGATGGTCGCAATGGTCAAGACCATCGCGACCACCGGGTTTGCGACGAGACCCTGCGGTAGGGTCTCGCTGCCGCAAGCCCTGGAGTGCTTTTGGCTCTATCAGAGCCAAAAGCACTCCCACTGACATCACTAGTGATGCTAGTGGGGCCAGCCCCAGACGGTAGGCGTTCCCATGGGAACACCTCCATCTGGGCAGCCACGCCCCCGGCACGCCCACCAAAGGGGGCGTGCTGTCAATCACCATCAACAGCACGCCCCCTTTGGTGCGAGACTCATACCGACGGCTTGGCCGTCGTTATCCGGGTCTCGCACATGCGCACGATGGAGCCGGCTCCCTCGTGCGCATGCGCACTTGGGCAACATCGACCCGCTTGCGAGCGCTCGCGAGCGGGTCTGAATCAGGCCCTCAGTGTACTGTGTATATCATTTTGTGTGTTGCATCTCTCCAATAACATTTTGTGATCATTGGATACAATTTTTAGTAGGGGGTCGCATCAGAATAGATTTTCGCCACATGATTTACATTGATAATTGTTTTTGCAACAGGTGCTATAATAGATGTTTTTTTCTGATTAGAATTCTTTAAATCAATTTTTTATAACTCTTACTGAATTTTACATTCATGGTTAACTCTGTTTATGCTAGTTATCACCTCATTGATCATTACCATCCCGAGTGGATTGATTTTTATGTATATCCTTTTTATGTGTAGGTCATTTATTCCACGTAGTACATCTCTATGATTGATTTGTACTTTTTCTGTGATTAACTAATCGATATTTAGTATTTAATAAATTTGTTTTGCTACAGAGATATTATATGTGCAAGACACTTACCTCATGACTAACTCTATTTGTGTTAATGAACACCTTATTGATTACTACTATCCCGAGTGGAGGTATTTAAGAAATTTGTTTTGCAACAGAGTTTTCATATGTGCCAGTATTTAATCTCATGATTAACTGTCTGTGCTAGTGTTCATCCTGTTGATCACTATTATCCCGAGTGGATTGATTTTTATGTGTATGTCTTTCCTATGGGTATGTCATTTACTCTATATTGTACATCTCAATGATTGACTTATACTTTATTTGTGATTAGTTAATCGACCATTAGTATACAGACTGGATTCAAAATATCCCCTTCCCCCTCTCCTTTTTTAAGGTTCATTATTAAAAGTTAAGTTTTATATATTTTTCCATCATATCTACATCATACTTGTTTGATTATACTAAAGGGTACCCCAGTATAGACAGAATTTGTCTCTCCCCTTTTTTTGCCCTAGAGCAAAAATACCTACTTAGGTTTTTTAACATGTCAGATAATTGGTCTGTCTGTCTGATGGAGAGTTTTATCAGTGTACGGTCAGCATAAGATGTGACTTTTACAAAGAAGGGATACAGGGTTGGTCCACTGGTTCCTATATGTATGATACATCTTTGTTTGTTACATCTGTACTGAGCCTGCAACTTCCTCCTGGATCCTGCCACCAACAGGAAGCACTTTAGGAGTAGGCTGACTGGTGCAACATCCCTCATTAATGCCAGAATTTGTATCTTCAAATCCTTTTCTTTCTTTAGATGACATGTTATGACAGAAGTGACTTTTCTTGAGACATGAAGTATCCCTATGTACTGTACAAAACATCCCTCAGTTACATGCCAGATAACATAAAACAGCCTGTGACCTCTAAGAGGAGTTTATTCTTTAACTTATTTTCTCTATTTTTTCTGGCAAGATGAATCTGACTTTGTCAACAGTTATTGTCATCGTTTGTTTTACAAATCAGTTAATCCCTTTTCCACTTCAATATTTAATATCTCTTTCCCGCACCTTCCTTAGATTCCGTCCAGCTTTCCGACACTTGTTTATTATGAGAGGGTGTCGCTGTACCTGGACACACCCACCTGCATTTCACTTGTCTATATAAAAGAAAAAAACACAAGTACAAACTCCAGACATACTGCATGTCATATCAAATGCAGTTGCCAGAGATTCCTTTAACTGACCTTTCTAACACTCTGTGGTATACTGTAGTAATCAAGTCTATTTTAACTTAAAATCATGTGGAAATGACAGTTCATTTAGGAATCAGACTTACTTATGAACAATATAAAGCAGGATATATCAGAAATTGTGCCTGCATTAGCTTAAGTAATGTTGCAGACCACAGTCATCCATCGTTCTCAATTGATTTGTCTTATTTACCGAGCACCGACAAGCTGAGTGTTTTGGAGCCCTGCTGCGTTAGCCAATGCCATTGTAACCTAAAGACTGCAATTCCAGAGTCTTTGTTGTAGAGGGATCCCTAGAAAACTTCTCTGGTGACCTATGCTTGCACACGCCTGGCTCAATACATAGGCAAACGCAAGGGGGGTTTCTGTCTGCCTGGAAATCCCCCTCCCCAGAAAACACCATGACCACAATAGAAATAGTAATATAATAGAATTTTACTAGTGCTGCATGTTCTTCTCAGTATCACAAATGAAATAATGAGTACCACCTGTAGATCGCTTAACATGTGTCAGCCAGTAATAAATAACCTGTGCACCAACTAGGAGATATGGAAAACATGCGCTGTTAAGGATGCACTGCTATAGAGCCCAATATGTACATATATGTCCAGGGCAGTGTTAGGTTCTTCTGCTGCTCCTCCAGGCTCCCAGACATGCTCCAATAGTCTGGAATGGTGCCCACATCTAACATAAATACACTCAGCTCATGCAGGATGGTTCTACTGACGCATCTAATGGCTTACTGCGATCACTGGACCTGTATATGCTGGAATTATGACACATAATACACTTTGTATGGTGCATATTAAAGCTGGTTAAGTACTAATTATGCCCTCCTCATGGACTGGCCACACTCGCTCTAAAATCAAGCATTTGGAAACCCCCTTCTAGAAATCTTGCGTTTGCCACTGCATATGTGTGCATATTACTGAAACTATTCGTCCGGCAGTGATAAGCTGGCCATACACATGCACGACCAGCATACGTTCCGATTCAGCATCTGAGTCCCCGGAGCTCCCTGGCAGTCCCAGCTGCATGTTTGTTGTTATTCTTAGCACAGGATGTGTCGTATGATCGATCCAGTGTCTCACAGGCTCATTATGGAAACAGTCATTGAAATGACTTGAATTGCTGCGCAATGGATCGCATGAACAAAATAAACAGCACGATCTGCACACGATACGATGGAACATATGGGCTGCACATCTGATCATAGATCCGATTATAGGAGCTGCGGGAGTGCGCATCGGATCATATCTTACTAAAAAAATACATGATTTTCACAAGATCCATCATATGATTCATCGAAAATCAGGCAAACGGCCCAAAATCGTGCAGGTGTATGGCCAGCATTAGGCTGCTGGTTAGGGGAATAAAGGCACCATTTAGGATCAGGGAGTCTGCCAGGCCTCCAAAAGGAGCTTAGATTGATAAATAGGAAACTTAAAACATTTTAAATTGCCAAGATATGAAGTGATAAGGAATGTTATTTTTCGCAGGTATATTGGTAATATTCACATCCTGGACAAACTTTGTGGTCAGTTTTATCCTGCAGCTCTGAAGGCTTTGGCTTCTCCATTCTGTATTCAAGAGCATCTACACCTATAAATCATCAGATGCCAGATTTATGTGTTGCTGATGTCTCTGAGCTTGATATTAAAGATTACATCAAAGTCTCTTTTCCGCACAGCTCTAATTCTTCTTACAAGGTTTGTATTTCAATCTCTAACTGAAATTTTTTTTGAATCCAGTTATGTCTGTGCTTCTTTATTCTTCTTCTCAATCCACTATACCACCAACAGCTTTGCAATTTGACACACTAAACATTCTGGCAGTCCACCCAAGGAATGTTTCCGTACAGATTTATTATTACTAGCTTTTCTCACTGACTGTTCAGGTCATTCCATTGCTGTTATAATTCAGAGCCACGTTTCTCTTCTTTATTAAGGAAGATTTTTTTTATTATGAAGAAGACCATTTTTCAGTAGATTATTGCATTTTTGTCCTGCTATAACTTCTTTATATGCAAATTTCAATTTGCAGTGTTTCATGAGATACGATTTCATCAGAAAGATTTATATTAATATTATTATAATATTATTATTTATATTAGGTCAGCATGGTTGGTGTAATGGACCGAGCATTACTGCCTCCCAGCAATGAGGTCTTGGTTTCAATGTGTGGAGTTTGTATATTCTCCCTGTGCTTTCGTGGGTTTCCTCCGGGTGCTCCGGTTTCCTCCCGCAATTCAAAAATATACTGGTAGGGTAATTGGCTCCTAACAAAAATTAACTTTTGTGTCAGACTTGCCTACCCTCCAGCTTTCCGCGGGAGCCTCCCATTTTAAGATGGGAACTCCCGTTACCCCGGAAAGTGAAGAGAACCTCCCGGTTTCCTGACTGTGCAGTTGAAAATCTGGACTGCACATGCATGAGTCCGGATGTGGCAGGGCCGGAGCTCGAGGTTATAACATGACCTTGTTGCTGCAATGCTAGAGGCTGGCCACCGCGGGTTGTGTGAGTAGCAGTGGCTGCCTGGCCCATGATAATGCATACTCACTGCAGTGCCTTCCCGCCAGGACAGTGACTGGGGGCAGCAGCAACGTCCTTCCCCTGGTGGCTCTAAACTGCTCCCCTAGAAATAAAAAGTAAACGTAAGTAGTGTAGTAGGGACTCGGGACTTTTGTTTATTATGTGACAGAGCTTGCAGTGCAAAGTAAGTAACACAGCAAACTAAGCAGCTTTGTTTACTGTTGATTTGCTCTCTACTCAGATGGTTTCCCGTGAGTGGAATGATCGAGGGATAAGATAAGGTCGGGACTGTCTTACCTTTCAAAGTTGTGATCTCTGTGGACAGTTATCCGGAATGACAGGCATTCTGCACTCTGCAAGTTCCCACTGGGAGGACAGACTGCCTGTCATTCCAGAGAGCTGTCTAATGAGATCATAACCTTGCAAGAAAAGGCAATCCAGTAAGTTCACACAGCCCCAGCCTCACACTGAACCCCCTCACATTCACTATCTGAAAGTTCACCCTTGTAAACCAGTCTACCATACTCCCACCTATACGAAAACTGGTTCACCCTTGTTACTGTCCCCATAGTCCAGCATAAATCACATTTCTCTTGTGCCATTTCTGTCTGTTTCCCATTAGATTGTGAGCTCTCTCACAAGCAGGGCTCTACCTACCCTTTGCTCTCAAATCTGCATTTATTTTGTCTAACTTTTATGTCCCTTTTTTATGCATACTCCATGCAGTGCTACTGTAGCTGTTACATCATTTACAAAAGTCATATTTTAAAAATGTGTATTCTCTTTTTCATTATTCCAGTACTTTATTTTAGTTTATTATGCATTTCACATATTTGTTTTCACCTGCCTCTGCAGTACACACCCCCTAAGTGGCAATAGATACTCCCTTAAGTGAAGCTAGACACGCCCTTTGGTCAGAGCTGCCCACGCCCCCTCGACAGCGCTCCACGCTGCGCATTCTATTACAGTCTATAATCTCCCTGAAACTAGTTTTCAGAAGTAGGCAAGTATGCCTTGTGTGTAGGGAATATAGGGCCTGACTCACTACGGATCGCTATAGCGGAACATTTTTGCAACTTTGCACCTGGACATATCATGTTGCACTGCAATAGGTGCAAATACATTTATTTAAAAAAAATACTGCCTGTATTTGCATGTGTGAGGGGTGGCACCGGGGCCCTGCAAAACAGCCGTGCAGGTGTAGTCAGGCACTTACTTCATGCCACTCGCTCTCACCTTCATGTTCCAGTCCTGGAAACCAGGTGGGACATGGACAGTAAAGCTGGGTACACACCCATACAATCGTCGGCACGTTCTTTCGATTTCCAGCCGTTCGCTCGATACTGAAAGAGTGTGTACGCACGTTCCATCCTGTTTTGTCGGATGAAAACTGGTTGAATTGGAGGATGGCATCTTCTGTGCAGTTTAAATTTCATCCGATTCGACAAGGCCTGGTCGGACTGAGAGTGCTGTGTGTATGCACCTTCCACCATTCTTGCGACCATCCTGGGGCCGCCTCTCTGGGCGTGCATAATTACACTCAGTTCAGGAAGCATTCTGTGTGTCATGCTCCTCTTCATGTACATAATAGCCATTTTTTTTTACCCACCATCTATACTGCAAGGCTTGGCTTGCTGGAGTGTGTAGTTCCACAAGTTGCTGGGCTGTGTAGTAATTAGAGATGAGCAGGTCCGGTTCTCCGAGAACCGAACCCACCCGAACATAGGGGAACCGAGTAGGATCAGAGTCTGGCCCTTGTTTTCCCGCCTAGCTCGGAATCCAAAACTAAGCAAAAGGTCATCATCCCGCTGTCGGGTTCTCACAGGTTTTGGATTCTATAAAGGTCCCGGTGATCTGCACCATTTTCACTCTGGTTGTGGATAGTGTACAGAGAACACACATGCTCTGTGCTGCTCTGTCTGTTCAAGGGTGCAGTGTTGTCGGGCTGGGTCTGCAGTACAAAAAGGGGGGTTGCTGCTGTGTCACTGTTGTCCTGTCAATCAAGGGGCTGGGGTGGCTGCAGTAAATAAAGGGCTGCAGTGGTGTTGTCCATAAAGAGGGGGAGGGGTACAGTACATAAAGTGTGTGTGTGGTGGGGGGGGTGCTGTGTCACTGTTGCCCTGTCAATCAAGGGGCTGCAGTACATAAAGGGCTGCTGCTGTATTGTCCATGAAGGGCTTGGGGATGCAGTACATAACGGGGGTCTGCAGTACATAAAGGGGAGCTGCTGTGTTGTCCTGTCCATCAAGGAACTAGGGCTGCAGTACATAATAGGGTGCTGTGTCGTCCAGGGGTGCTCTCCACGGGTGCTCTCCACGGGTGCTCTTCCCAAGTGTAAAAAAAAAGTTAATTAAAATTAATAATTATCATTCCACAAAAAATAACAAACAAAAGATCTTTTTTTTATGTGTGCTACTATGCTTTTATTGTTCGGTGACACTGCCGGCCAGACCACAGTTTAACATCCACGTATTTGTGACGCTGACAGCTGAACCTGCAGTTGCCGGGCAGCGCGCAGTGATCACCAGGGCCTGGACGGAGGCCAACAGGGACTGACTGGAGGCCCAGACAGAGAGGGGGCCCACTCGCTCCGACGCTGCCGCTGCCGATCCCCGTGCCCGCAATGCAAATCACAAGCATCAGGTAAGTGTGGGGTTTGGGCTGGCTGTCTGGGGGTAGGCTGGCTATCGGGCTTTGGCTGGCTGTGTTGGGCAGGGGATGGCTATCTGGGGATGGCTGAGGCATGCTGGCTGGGGTGGCAACTGTATCCGGTGCAGGGGCTGCCTGGCTGGGGATAGCTGGCTGGGCCTGGGACAGGCTGGCTGGGGTGGCTATCTTATGCAGGGGCTGTCTGACTGGGGCAGGGTACTGTCTGGCTGGAACAGGGGTTGTCTGGGCCTGGTTGTTTGGGGCTGGGGCTGACCGGGATATATGGAAACCCCCCCTAAAAATCCTGCGTTTGCCCCTGAGGGGTGCTTTGTTGTCCATAAAGGGGTGCTGTGTTGTTCATCAAGGGGCTGCTGCCTCGTCCAGGGGTGCTCTTTTTTTTTTCTTCAGTTTTTCTCTTGTGTGTTAGCTACGCTATTATTGTTTGGTGACACTGCCGGCCAGACTGCAGTTTATCATCTACGTATTGTGACACTGTAAGTGGTAGTGCAGTGTGTTATTCTTTTCTTATTCATAAAAAATAAAGTATGACAATGGAAGAGGAGGGGGGCTTTACCTTACTCAAGCTCAGTGGAAAATACTTTCCGTGTTGACAGCTGGTCGGATCTAAAAGAATTGCCTACAATTAATGAGACCTCTACCATGACTCCATCTGATACCATCACTATTCAAAGAATGGTTGAGGACTATT
This sequence comes from Taudactylus pleione, assembly GCA_031769625.1. NCBI lineage: Eukaryota > Metazoa > Chordata > Amphibia > Anura > Myobatrachidae > Taudactylus > Taudactylus pleione. The sequence goes on from JAUIMM010000038.1 coordinate 9,564,784, forward strand.
TTAATGATAGCCAAATAGGCATGTCAGACAGTTCGTTTCACTACTGGCAGGAAAAAAGGCAATTTGGAGGCCCTTGCACAAACTGGCTTTGCTTTACTTGAGCTGAACACCCTCCAGTGTGTACTCAGAAAGAGTTTTCAGCACAGTCGGGAACCTTGTCAGCGATCGGCGTAAGAGGCTACTTCCTCAAAATGTGGAAAAGATGATGTTCATCAAAAAAACTACATATTTCACAAGGCAGACCTTTCGTGCCATTTAAATCCAAAAATTACAGCGGCACCTGAGGCTGTAATGGTGGATTACAGCGAGGATGAATTTCATGAGGAAGACCTTTACCGCCAATTACATCCAAAAATTACAGAGGCACCTGAGTAATGGTGGATTCCAGCAGGGACGAATTAATATTGTGTGAAGAAGATGTACACACTCATGAGGGTGAGGAATCGGATGATGATGGCGACAACATCTTGCCTCTGTAAAGCCAGGTTGTGCACAGATAGATCATTGCCAGCAATGTCAGCTGCCTGTTGGTAGCTTGTTTTGTGGGGGCCTAAACAAACCAATCGCTTCAGCCACAATTGGCAGTCCCTGTTGCTGAAGTGATTGGTTTGTTAAACTGTGCATGTCCTGTTTACTATATACAACATAAGGGAGGGTGGAAGGGCCCAAAAACAATTCTACCTTGCACCTCTTTTCTTTGCATTATGTGCTGTTTGGGGCATTGCTGCCTGACATTTTTAATTTTATAGTTTATTAAACTGCCATCCCCTCTGCCACTGCTGTGTTGCAAAAGTTTAATAGAAGTCCTATATTTTTTTAAACTGCCGTGTGTTTGTGCCGCTGCAATGACGCCTACTTTTTTTTATAGTTTCATACTGTATTTAATTCAACTAAAATCACAAATAGGTATACTTGCAAAATACTCTTATGCCATTTTTCATCCTTGATTTGTAGATACCAAGCGGGTGGGCTTGGTTTTCCTTGATCATAACAGCCATGTTTGGTCAGATGCAACTCAAACACCAAATAGAAAGGCAATTTTGTGATGGTATCTGGAGATGTTCTCTCTCCTCCCCTCCCAGCCTTCCCATACATAATCCCAGAAGCACAATGATAACAGATGTTTAGTAACAGACTTTAAAAATCCCTCTACCCCTCTACCTGTTCAGAGCTTCCGTTTTGTGTGCTGCCACAGACATCATCTCCTGCATGCCCCTTTCATTGAAAAACAAAAATACTGGACCACCACAAGATCTCAACTGGGGCAAGGACTGATGTGAATCAGTCAAATATCCTTTGAAAATGACTCCCCACCTCCCTCCCTCATAAATTTGCTTTGGAATCCAAAATGTAAATGAAATAAACCCTTCCTTTCCCTGCCTTCAACTACATACATACTTCATCTCCTTCAGGCCTCCTGATTAATGGAAACATATGTTTCCTTTTATGCCATGCTTGAAGTTGAACTGCCACGTGTTTGTGCTGCCCACTGCTGCCACTTAGCTTTGTCAGCCAGCTAGCTTGGTGCAAATTATGGGCCTAAACTGGAAGAAAACAAAATTGTGAGCTGTGAGGTGGTTAAAATTGACCGACAACGAGTGGAAATTAATGTTATTGAGGTTAATAATACTGAAGGAACAAAAACAGGTCCAAATTATGTGATTTTAGCTGTTTTTATGATTTTTTAGATCCAAAACCAAAACACGCAAGGACGGTTTTGCCAAAACCAAATTCAGATCCAAAACACAAAGGAGATACAGATCCAAAATCAAAATCAAAACACGGGGGTCGGAGTCGGAGCACATTCCTAATATATATATATATATATTCCTGATGGGCGGCACACACGTGATAACTTCACAATGACCAGTGCCCTCCGTAAGACGTCCCAAATTAGGATACCAAATGTAGATCATAGTATTCGGCGGCACTCGGATAAGTAAACACCTTGCAGCAGGTAAGTTATACCAACGTTTCGAAGCCTTTATTACATCGTCATCAGGGCAATAAAGTACAAAAAACAAGCTTACCTTATACCCTCAACCTCATCACGTGCAGACAGCGGCATCAGGATCCGGAAACAGGTGCCCACTGATGACGTCGTCTCCCGATCTCCGTTGCCATGGTGACTAAAAACAACAAATATTACAACGTAATGAAACAACATACTGGAGAGAAACAATGCAGTAATATATCATAATTGGACAACATATCATATATAAACAGCATAAAGCTTACAAGAAGCAGTGCAAACAAAGAGTCTCATTGAGACCTCTAGGGGCCAAGGTGCCCAGGCGATAAATCCATTGGGTTTCACATCTTAAAAGTTTAAGCGATCTATCACCCCCTTTTATGGACTCTGGCATATGGTCTGTTACCATATACCTCAGAGTGGCAAGACCATGTCCCACTTGCGCAAAGTGCTGCGCTACCGGCTGGTCACTAGTTCCCTTGCAGCAGGTAAGTTATACCAATATTTCGATGCCTTTAATAGATCGAGTGTCCAGGTCTTATGCCAAAATTGCTCTATTTTTTTCACCACTACACCAACTACTACATCTGTCACTTGCTCAGATATCTCCCTTTTACATATTAAGTTTAAGACCAATTCTACAGGATCATTATTATTTTCATCTTTTATTTTTACTCTTTTACATATAGATCAGCAACTTTTTCAGTTCATGCAACCCCCGTCAGCACAATGCAATATGTTATTGCACATAACCAACATCATGGTCTTATGCGGGGATCTTAGTGGTATCACATACTGCCACACTAGCATCATATCAGTACTTCTGTACTGTTGCATTTTTTTTTACAGCCCAGTCCCAGAGCTGGAGACAGCATTGGGGTTGCTAAGCAATGTCCAGGCGCCCAGCGCTGACGTCATCGGTGTGAGTCCCGACGGACGAGGAAGCGTGGCTGGTTTCCGAGATTGGCATACACACAGCTACACAAAGGATAAAGGTAAGGGTCTTTAGCACTTTTTCTTCTTAATCATTTGCCAATTACATTGACACAGCAGCCTGAGGACGGGGTCCCATGCGATCCTGAAACGTTGCTAACCATGCTGTGGATTGATTACATGTACTAACGTGTACCTATACAGAATATTGCATTAGTAGTGCCGTGTGTGGACTTGATTCATTCGGGACCTGCATAACCATATGTTGAATACAACACGTGCACACCAAGCTGCATTAACACGACCGATTGCCGGATTATATTTGGAAATTATATATATATAAATATATATAGTCCAAATAGGTCCACACTCTCGTCTTCAATAATAAATTGCTGGGGTGACAGACCCATATGGGATTATTATTATTTTTTTTTTCTACTTTTGTATAAATATATATATATATATATACACAATACAATGCACCGGCACTGCTGCACTCTGTGTAATGGGGCATATAGCCCTAACTTGCTCCGGTGCCCTCCCAGGAGGACAACACCCCCACTTTACAGTAGCCACAAGAAATAGGAGGCACTCGAAGTCATAAACAGAATACCCTCACCAGAGGGATTTTAATGGGTCAACGTTTCGAAGTGCAGTTCACCCCTTCCTCAGGACAACAAAACATGTTTTGTTGTCCTGAGGAAGGGGTGAACTGCACCTCGAAACATTGACCCATTAAAATTCCACCGGTGAGGGTATTCTGTTTATGACTCCGAGTGCCTCCTATTTCTTGTGGCTAATATATATATATATATATATATATATATATATATATATATACACATACAGACTGCATCCAGAAAGTATTCACAACAATTCACTTTTTCCACATTTTGTTATGTTTAGGGGTGAGCTGGTTCAGATTTCTGAAATCCGAACCCCCCCGAGCCCCCCCTATCCGAGGCCGATCCGAGTCAGGCTCGACTTTTCCCGCCTGACTCGGATCTGAAATCGAGGCAAAAGTCATCATCCCGCCTTCCGGGTCACGCAGGTTTTGGATTCTATGTAAGGTACCCACGTCGTCGCCATTTTCTCACTCGGCTGTGGACAGTGAAGAGGGAGGGTGGGAGTTAGGGCTGGCTGGGCTGTGTAGTGTAGTGTAGTGTAGTGCAGTGTAGTGTTGTGCTGTGCTGTGCTGCTGTTGTCCATAGAGGCTGTGTCCACTCCTCCAAAGTCCATAGGGGCTGGCTGTGTTGTTCTGTGCTGCTGTTATCCATAGGGGCTGTGTCCACTCCTCCAAAGTCCATAGGGGCTGGCTGTGTTATTCTGTGCTGCTGTTGTCCATAGGGGCTGTGTCCGCTCCTCCAAAGTCCATAGGGGTTGGCTGGACTGTGTTGTGCAGTCAGTTGTCCATAGTGGCTGTGTCCACTCCAAAGTCCTGTACAGAGTCCCAGTCCTAAAGGGGTGCTGTAGTGCTGTCCAGGGGGTGCTCTGTCCATCAGGGGTGCTCCCCCAAGGGCAAAAAAAAACATTTCTGTGTTTGTGAATTGTGTGCGCAGTAGCTGCACGTGCATCAACAAAGTAGCGCCAAACGTGCGCCTGTGTCATAAGTAAACGGCCGGCTGGCTCGTCCGTTAAAGGGTGCTGTAACCCCCAAAGTGCACTCCAACTAATATTTTTTTTTTTCTGTGTTTGTGAATTGTGTGCGCAGTAGCACATTTGCATCAACAAAGTAGCGCCAAGCGTGCGCCTGTGTCATAAGTAAAGGGCCGGCTGGCTTGACCGTTAAAGGGTGCTGTAACCCCCAAAGTGCACTCCAAAAAAAATAAAAAATTCTTATTTTTTTTTCTGTCTTTGTGAATTGTGTGGGCTGTAGCCACACCTGCATCCTCAAAGCAGCAGCGCCAAGCGTGCGTCTGTCTGTTAAAGGGTGGTGTAACCCCCAAAGTGCGCTCCAACAAAAATAAAATAATCTTCTTTTTTTCTGTGTTTGTGAAGTGGGTGGACTGTAGCCGCACCTGCATCCTCAAAGCAGCAGCGACAAGCGTGCATCTGTCTGTTAAAGGGTGGTGTAACCCCCAAAGTGTGCTCCACAAAAAATAAAAATATTGTTCTTTTTTTCCTGTCTTTGTGAATTGGGTGGGCTGTAGCCGCACCTGCATCCTCAAAGCAGCAGCGACAAGCGTGTGTCTGTCTGTTAAAGGGTGGTGTAACCCTCAAAGTGCGCTCCACAAAAAATAAAAAATTATTTTTTTTCCTGCTTTGTGAATTGTGTGGGCTGTAGCCGCACCTGCATCCTCAAAGCAGCAGCGTCAAGCGTGCGTCTGTCTGTTAAAGGGTGGTGTAACCCTCAAAGTGCGCTCCACAAAAAATAAAAAATTCTTCTTTTTTTTTCTGTCTTTGTGAATTGTGTGGACTGTAGCCGCACCTGCATCCTCAAAGCAGCAGCGACAAGTGTGCATCTGTCTGTTAAAGGGTGGTGTAACCCTCAAAGTGCACTCCACAAAAAGAAATAATTCTTTTTTTTCTGTCTTTGTGAATTGTGTGGGCTGTAGCTGCACCTGCATCCTCAAAGCAGCAGCGACAAGCATGTGTCTGTCTGTTAAAGGGTGGTGTAACCCCCACAGTGCGCTCCACAAAAAATAAAAAATTCTTCTTTTTTTTTCTGTCTCTGTAAATTGTGTGGGCTGTAGCCGCACATGCATCCTCAAAGCAGCAGCGACAAGCGTACGTCTGTCTGTTAAAGGATTACATCGGTGACAGCATCCAAGTAGGCATGTCAGACCTGTACTGGCAGGAAAAAGAGGCAATTTGGAGGCCCCTGTACAAACTGACTCTATTTTACCTGAGTTGCCCCCCCTCCAGTGTGTACTCCGAAAGAGTGTTTAGTGCAGCCGGGAACCTTGTCAGTGAAAGGCGTAGGAGGTTGCTTCCACAAAATGTGGAGAAGATGATGTTCATAAAAATGAGTTATCAACTCTTCCAGGGAACCAGCCTCCAGAACGTACAGAGGGACCTGTGGTGGTGGATTCCAGTGGGGATGAATTAATACTCTGTGAGGATGAGGATGTACACAACACTGAAGAGGGCGAGGAATCGGTGGATGAGGAGGATGAGGACGACATCTTGCCTCCGTAGACCCAGTTTGTGCAGGGACAGATTAATTGCCAGCTTGTTTTGTGGGGGCCCAAACGAACCAATCATTTCAGCCACAGTCGTGTGGCAGACCCTGGCGCTGAAATGATTGGTTTATTAAAGTGTGCATGTCCTGTTTATACAACATAAGGGTGGGTGGGAGGGCCCAAGGACAATTCCATCTTGCACCTCTTTTTTTTCTTTGCATTATGTACTGTTTGGGGCCTAGCTTTTCAAACTGCCATCCTGTCTGCCACTGCAGTATCACTCCTAGATGGGCCACGTGTTTGTGCCGCCCACTCGTGTCGCTTAGCATAGTCATCCAGCTACCTCGGTGCAACCTTTTGGACATAAAAACACTATTGTGAGGTGTGAGCTGTTCAGAATAGACTGGAAATGAGTGGAAATTAAGGTTATTGAGGTTAATAATAGCATAGGAGCAGAAAAACCAACACATTCTGTGATTTTAGCTGTTTTTATGCTTTTTTTCAAAAAAATACAGATCCAAAACACAAAACCCAGAACCCAAAACACGGAAAGGGTGGTTTTGGCAAAACCAATCCAGATCCAAATCACAAAAAAAGATCCAGATCCAAAACCAAAACACAAAACACGAAAAGTGGCCGGTGCACACCCCTAGTTATGTTACAGACTTATTCCAAAATGGAATAAATTCATTTTTGTCCTCAAAATTCTACACACAATAACCCATAATGACAATGTGTAAAAAGTTTTTTTGAGATTTTTGCAAATTTAATAAAAAAAACAACTAAGAAATCATATGTACATAAGTATTCACAACCTTTGCTCAATACTTTGTTGATGCACCTTTGGCAGCAATTACAGCCTCAAGTCTTTTTGAATATGATGCCACAAGCTTGGCACACCTATCTTTGGGCAGTTTTGCCAATTCCTCTTTGCAGCACCTCTCAAGCTCCATCAGGTTGGATGGGACGCGTCGGTGCACAGCCATTTTCAGATCTCTCAAGAGGTGTTTAATCGGATTCAAGTCTGGGCTCTGGATGGGCCACTCAAGGACATTCACAGAGTTGTCCTGAAGCCACTCCTTTGATATCTTGGCTGTGTGCTTAGGGTCATTGTCCTGCTGAAACATTAACCGTCGCCCCAGTCTGAGGTCAAGAGCACTCTGGAGCAGGTTTTCATCCAGGATGTCTCTGTACATTGCTGCATTCATCTTTCCCTCTATCCTGACTAGTCTCCCAGTTCCTGCTGCTGAAAAACATCCCCACAGCATGATGCTGCCACAACCATGCTTCACTGTAGGGATGGTATTGGCCTGGTGATCAGTGGTGCCTGGTTTACTCCAAACATAACGCCTGGCATTCACGCCAAAGAGTTCAATCTTTGTCTAATCAGAGCAGAGAGTCCAACAGGTGCATTTTGGCAAACTCCAGGTGGGCTGCCATGTGCTTTTTACTAAGGAGTGGCTTCCATCTGGCCACTCTAATATACAGGCCTGATTGGTGGATTGCTGCAGAGATGGTTGTCCTTCTGAAAGGTTCTCCTCTCCACAGAGGAATGATGTAGCTCTGATAGAGTGACCATCAGGTTCTTGCTCACCTCCCTGACTCGTTCCATTCTGCCCCAATCGCTCAGTTTAGACGGCCAGCCAACTCTAGAGTCCTGGTGGTTCCGAACTTCTTCCATTTATGGATGATGGAGGCCACTGTGCTCATTTGAACCTTCAAAACAGCAGATATTTTTCTGTACCCTTCCCCAGATTTGTGCCTCGAGACAATCCTGTCTCGGAGGTCTACAGGCAATTCTATGGACTTCATGCTTGGTTTGTGCTCTGACATGCACTGTCAAGTGTGGCACCTTATATAGACGGGTGTATTTCTTTCAAAATCATGTCCTATCAACTGAATTTACCACAGGTGGACTCCAATTAAGCTGTAGGAACATCTCAAGGATGATCAGTGGAAACAGGATGCACCTGAGCTCAATTTTGAGCTTCATGGCAAAGCCCATGAATACTTATGTACATGTGATTTTTTAGTGTTTTTTTTTAATTAAATTTGCAAAAATCTCAAAAAAACTTTTTACACAACATCATTTTCATCATGGGGTATTGTGTGTAGAATTTTGAGGACAAAAATTAATTTATTCCATTTTGGAATAAGGCTCTAACATAACAAAATGTGGAAAAAGTGGAGCGTTGCGAATACTTTCCGGATGCACTGTATATATATATATATATATATATATATATATATAAAATATAACTGAAAAGACGGGTGGCACTCTCAGTATAACTGTCAAACTTTAAGAAGAGGGTCCCAGTCCTCTATGTGCACTCAACATTTCAAATTTATTATAAATATTTCATCAGGATAATGTATATATATATATCACCACCAGGATGGCGTCACACCTCGTTTACGAAAATGGTGCAAGGATCCGGGCAGTGGATCAGATCTTCTCGGATATGCAAAGTTCTTGTGAGTTTAGTTTCCAGGAAACTGAACCCACTTATTTCTAATGAAAATACATGATTATCTGTACAGAATAAATTCTCATATAAACTACAATGTTTCAGTGGTTTAAATATTGTATTTGATGCAATATTGATTTAAGTGTTTTTAAATATTTATAAACTCATTACAGCATGTCAAAAATCTTTACCTGCCATCAGCATATAAAACAGTGTGCTATATATGTATAAGATTACATATGGTAGATGTATAATACTTCTATTGGTATTTGTTTTAAAGGATGTCTGGTTACACAGATGATGTTATCGGGTGTCAGTTACTATTCAGTTTAAATGCTCTATTGTACAAGTATAATGTATATTTATATTGTCATGTAATCCTCTGTTTCGTCTGCAATATTTCATCCGTTGCATTCACACTAATAACAATTGAAGGTCAGTTATAGAATCAAGTTGTGTGTCAGCTTCAGCGTTACCTACGGCAAGCTTTTAAGATCTATTGTAAAATAATGATAAATGAAAGATTATTAATTTTATTTGTTTACACCATTTAAAATTTAATTTAAAATTAATTTTTAATCAGACACCACTTGGGGAAATGACCAACCCCTCTCTTTCTCTTCAAGTGGTTATAAAAACTACTGTAATTGGAATCTTCGAGTAAATCATTTGCGAGCACAAACCTAGGCAATTAATCAGCTAGTAATATATTACCATGACTTCCTCTAGATGAAGACACAGGTAACTGAGGAGAGACTTGTGTAGGCATAATTCGATGTTTTAAATATATGAATACCATTATTTAAAGTAACTTGACTAATTATAATCTTACCTAACGACTCATCTGTTAATGTCACCTATGTGAATGTCTGCGACCTTGTCTGTTGTGCAATTACATGAAATATTGCTTTAATATAATTCCAGTCACTTGTTAATTTGTTTGATAATTAAAGTCTGATGTCTATAACCAGATGTATTAATAATGTATTCATTTCTAAATTGCTAATATTAAATAACTGCAGAAAGGTAGATTTAAGCATTAATGTTTATTTATTTATTTCTTTTTAAAAGTAGGTTTAAAAACAGTTACTGTATATAGGTTTGTTAAAATGAAAGTAATAAAATGTAGAGTACTCTGGAGCGAATTCTAAGGCTTGTAATGATGTGAAACTTGGACAACAGCTTCTTCCGAGCCATTATTAAAAATAAATTAAAATAAGTTAAGTAAATTAAGTTATAAAATCCCCAGCCTCACTGGACACAGGGGGTGTCATCCTGCTGTTCAGTGACACCAATTGAGGGGGTGATGCCAAAATAGAGCAGATCTGCTATTTTGGTGTTACCCCCCCGGATGGTGTCACTCAGCATGGCCTGCACCCCCTTAGTGATGCCACTGATGTGTCCTCCATTGTGGTCATCAACAGTTTTAATTTGAAGAACAGAATTCTCTTTAGCAAAACGTAAGATGGTGGAATAGCCAACACATGACGTCTAATTCTGTCTTTAGATCTTCAGGGTATGATGATATCCTTCCATTACACCTGGATATTCAAAAAAAACACCAACTGAAAGTTGCATGAGGTCTGGGCTGCAGAGAGCTGAACGGGGCCTGGGTACTGAGGTTGGGTGCCCAATTCTGGGAGGCGTAGCCACGCCTCCTCTGAAAACAAATTAAAAAATTATCTTTCAGCAGCACAGGCAAAGAGGGACATTTGTATCACTCAGAAGCTGACTACAATGAGCACGAGACCAGAGGGCCCGGTTAATGAGACCCCCACCCGTTGCCCCTGTGAGGTCTGGTGATCGGAATGTCCAATATGTGTAAATGTAGCAGTCAATGACCCATTCTTTGGTAAAGTATTTACTTAGCAATGGTTGCGCTATTCAAGACGTATTTTTTTTATTGCCCTTTTGCCACCTGGTGACAAAATGTATAACTAAATTTTTTTTTTAATGAATGACTAGAGCAGTGGTGCCTCAGGGAACTTGCAGTGGGTCCATGGTTTGGTGATCCAGGACCAAATCAAATGATTTGTTGTCCTTGTGATAGGCAAAACCAGAACTTGGCTGCCAATCATAAAATAGGTGGACAAACAGAATCACAATCCTGTCCACTACCACCACATAACTGAACCTAAAGATGACATACTGTATAAGCCCAATTTACTTAATTTAATAATTTTTGCTGAATTCTCAATAAGATATTTTTGGCCTAGGGGTGCAAGTCTTCTACTATATGGCACCATGATTCAAAAAAGTTTGAGAACCACTGGACTAGAGCATTCTCTGAAGTACCTGTTGTCCAAATTTTATTATGAGCCTTAGACTTTAATTTTAACAACCCTGTATAACTATTTATTTGTTTAGTATGCTTTTATGACTGTGTTTATTGTATGACCACTGTAGTTGAACATGCAGTAACATTGTCTGTGCCACTTTATATTCCATACAGTCCATTATTGTTTACATGTTTGTGAAATCAGATATTTTGTTACTTACTAAGATTATTATGTATAGAGATGAAAAACTCTTTTGCCAGTTTTTTAAGTTTTTCTAAAAATTAACCCAAATTCCATCAGAATCGGTCTGAATATTGGTAGAAATCTATGGCCCTGTAGTCTATTGGTTTGAAATCAAAGATGGGACTATAACTCACTATAGGGCAGTAGTTCACAAACATTTTTGACTCACGGCACCCTAGAGCATCAGCATTGTTTTCACCGCACCCCTGAGCCAAAAGTTTGTTATTCAGAAATTCAGAAAAAAATTTAGTAAAGTGAAGAAAATTGTAATTACCTGTCATCCTTAGGGTCAGTTATGTGGTGATGGTCAGGTTTGTGATTCTGATTGTCCACTTATTTACTTTACATTGACCATACATAATTTGATTTGGTGCTGGACCACCAACCTGATGCATGGCACACACTTTGGGAACCACTGCTGTAGGGAGAGAAAGGTAGGGAACAACGTGTTTCTCTTACTATGGCCGTAACTAGGGTAGTGTGGCCTGTGCCATTGCACAGGGCACCGAAGGGCAGGGGGCGCTGTTCAGGCCTGTCAATTTTCTGTTTTTTATAATTCTCACTTGTAGCTTCGTCTTATTACATCCCTGGCATCTCCTGGCCTCCCCTATCTCTTCCCTGTCCCTTCCCGATGAGGCCATTCCCCTTTTTTTGGTGTGTTATGTCCCTATTTTTAAAATGGGGGGGCAATGCTCTTTCTGGCACAGGGCACCAAAAAGTCTAGTTACGGCTCTGTCTCTTACTGTTATTTTTACTTGTTTATTTTTACTGCTCTATTTTTGGCACGTCTGGGAGAATGACTGAGATGGAGCATAAAGAAGTGGGAGTGCTCAGTTGCATTCCAGGCAAACCGTTGATACAGGGGAGGAAAGGCGAGGGAATAACGTGAAGCTGTATTTGTCTTTTTACAAAAAGGAAATGATTCTCCTGATGCTGAATAGTTATTTAATGTTGACAGGTGATCATCTAATCAATTCATCTACGGCAGAAGAAGTGTTTGTGAGGTCTCGTACGCATTGGCAATTGCTCAGAACCTGTACCTAAAACCACCATTTTTGCTTTGGTCCCTTCATTAGTATTATTATCATTATCTTTTTTTTTTTTATAAACAAATTTTTTATTGAAGCGTCAAGTGTCACATTTACAGACATCACAATGAACAATGGTACAAATGCAATGATCACCATAGTTGTACAATAGTGCAAATGGTGTACAATATTATCCGAACAGCAAAGAGAAGAACCAATAGGTTCTATTTACATATGGAATAATTGCCATACATAAGAAAATTAGAATAGTACAACAAATCATTGTAAGGACATATGTAGTTTATTTATATTTCTATTATGTCCTTATTATTATTATTATTATTATTATTATTATTATTATTATTATTATCTTTTATTTATAATGCCACAAAGGTTCTGTACAGCCGTACATAGGGATAAAATATACAACAATTTTCATAGGAACTAAAAAATATAAATAAGTACATAACTACATATGTTCCAGAATTGCAGTGCTCAAATCACACAATTACATAGAGATTATAGTTGTCTTCCTGTTTTGGGGGGAAATAAGGGGGTGATTCAGGCTTGGACGGATTTTTTATCGCAGCTGCTAGCATGGTAGCAACTGCGATAGCACTAAAATGGTAATGCAGCAGGAGGTGTCCTGCCTCCTGCATGTATTACTGATCCGAGTTGCGTCCGTGGCCGCAGCATTGGATCATCTGCATGATCCTCTGCCGGCTAAGTGGCCATATGGTCACTCAAGCTGGTGATCGTAGTTGCTCAAAAGAGGTCAGGAAATCTCCATCAGCCAATGGAGATCCTGATCCCTTCCCTCACCCCAATGGCGGCAACATGCCTCCGTTTTGGGAAACCGAGGCTGTTGCAGCCTACTCCCTGCCGAGAAACAACGTGCTGCCACTCTGCACGTGGGTTCGCAGGTGCTCTCCTGGCACAGAGCAGCTACCATTGGGTTGGCATTCATCTCTGAATGAGCCCCTAAGAGTCATAAGGAGGAATTCCTGTCACCTTCTCTAGTAACACCCAGCTCAACAGAAGGACTGGTGGCAGAAGTTATGTACTATAAAACTTCACAGTTTCTGTACCCATCGAGTACCATGGCACCTTCTTACCATTTTGCAAATGTCAACTACTATTTGCATATGCAGATCCATAATCTGGTGCCTTAAGGAGGTCCAAACTTCTTTCAAACCTGCAAAGGACTTTTGTAAATTGTATTCTGTGCATTGACATTGTCATGGGAATGATCTGCACAAGTTGGGAACCTGCCCGGGTAGGTGTTGGAAAGTAAACTGCAGCTTCTTTGAATGACAGTTCTGCTTTTAGCAAAGGGAAAAGAATAATTTGTGCTATTGTAGTTTATGCTGTGTGAAGAGCATATCTAAAGATAAAGGAAAGCACACAAGTAATGTTTATACTGTCACAGTAAGCAATGCCTGGAGCACTCATCAGGCAACATATATCTATGCCCATATGCTGTCACCATCCTCCCTGCAATTGTCTGCATTTTGCATATAACTGGCTTAATTACTGTATATTCCAATATACAAATAAGCATTCCTAGGTTCTTTCAAACTGTGAAATTCACTGTATGAGCAGAACTTGTGGCAGTGATTAGCCGTTGTTGATGTATGGGGTATGCAGGGCAGAAAGTGTGTTAAGCAAAATTTTAGGTAGGTGTTGCAATTCAAAATAGCTTTTCTGCCTCTATTTGGAATGTCCCAACATATTTGTTTTTATATGATTTTTAAATTACACATACATATAGAGAATAGCCACATTTCCAATAGTATTGTACAAAATATTCACACCATTCCAGATTTGTCTGTGGAATATCACTGCTTCACTAGTGAAATTTGGCCTTAAGTGTTACATTTGGCCTTAAGTGTTACAAAATATATATATATATATATATATATATAAAAAGTGTCCCACTGGAACCTGCTCTGCCATCCTTGGTGGGCACAGACAGGGTTGCATCTTTTGGCCTCGCCCCCACTACACAATGCCAAGATTACCGGCATTGTGTCGCAGGGGGCGGGGTTATAATGGGGGTTTGTCTGAGAATCCTAAAGCAAATCCTCCCCCCCTAGTGCCTAAACCTAACCTCCCCTTCCCGGCACCCTAACTCTCCCTCCCCAGTGCCTAAACCTAACCTCCCTCGCTAGTGTCTAAACCTAACCTCCCCCTCTCTGCACCCTAAACCTAACCCCCCCCTAGTGCCTATCCCTAACTCCTAACCCTAAACCTAGCCCTTCCCTAACCCCCGATACTTACCTTCGGTATGCCAGCGGGCGGGATAATGGTGCCGGGATCTCGACGCTGTCGGGATTCCGGCACCGGTATTTAGACCGTCGATATCTTGCACGCCGGGAATCTGACTACATCCTGCCAAAAATATCCAGCATTTGTATAGATGGCCGAAATGACCAATTGTGCACGCATTACACTTTAAACATGTGGAATACAATGTGAACTTGGAGCACAATGTGGAATCTTAGTTGTTGCTGGACTTAACCAATGTAATAAAAACAATCAATTGTACATATATGACACATGTAATACAAATAGTATTGATATCCCTTTACTCATTATTTTTTTAAACAAAAACCAGGTAACAATGGGACATTGGCCCTCATTCAGAGGCGGTCGCAAGAAGCGATCGCTCTCTCTGAATGAGGGCGGCCACTTCTTTTTTTTAGTGCCACCTCCTGGTCGCTAGCTAAGCTGTGGGTTACCACCCACAGCTTAGCGACCGACCAGGGTGATGGTCGCGATGGTCAAGACCATCGCAACCATCGGGGCTTGCGACGAGACCCTAAGGTTGGGTCTTGGCAACCGCAAGCCCCAGGGAGCTTCCTGCTCTGATCGAGCAGAAAGCTCCCCACTGACATCACTGCTGATGTCAGTGCGGCCGCCCACATTACGGCAGGCGTTTGCTTGGGAACACCTCCGTTTGTGGAGCCACCCCCCTTCCCCGCCTACAAAACGGGTCGAGCTGTCGATCACCATCGACAGCCGCCCCTTTTGTAGTGAGCTCCGGAGTGATAGAAATTCTCTCTCGCTCCGGGGCTTGCGCACACGCAGAGCAGCCGCTGTGCATGTGCAGGGCCTTAACATCGACCCGGTTGCGAGCGCTCAGCGCTTGCGACTGGGTCTGAATGAGACCCATTGTCTTGGTAATGCTTCAAAACTGATAAACATTTTTACTTCTCCTAGGAATGCCCATTTCCATCTCAGACCATAATTGGCTGTACACAGTGTTATCAAGGCAGTACATTCTGAAATAGGAATGAAAGTATGCATCTATGTACTGTATGTACACGGCGGACATCTACAGTATATAAAAATGCACAAAATTGTTTTTTATCTTCCTGAATCACCATAGCTGTAATCGTTATGAGTTGCTCATTTAAAAGCTATTATATTTATTAAAACAGTGCAAAAGCATTCAGTAATGCTATTACCATTGCCTTGAATGAAGTTGTTTTCATTGTGACCATTGAAAATAAAACAACTATCACATTTTTGTAGTAATGTTGAACAGCTGCTGCAATAATCCTTTAACCTTCTTTATTTTTAAAGTGTTGTCTTTTTGTAAGAAATGTTTGACATTTAAAATAAACTACTTATTCTAGTTTCATTAAAGTCTGACTCAGCAAATCCGTTTCTAAAAATAAAAATCTACCGTATCTATGACTCACATATTGATAGCCGCTATCACGTTCCCATTAATAGCAGTGAGATCACGATTTTATTTCTTTGCTGTATTTCAGAGATTACAGACTGTCCATTTTCTATCAGATCTCAACAGTGCGTGAGAAAACCTTCTGCATGTGCTGGATTACCATTTGTGCCAGAGGCGTTTTTCATTCATGTTGATTAAAAATAGGCTTGCTATGTGACATCAATGAAATATAGATGACAGGTCATTTTGAAACTAAAAAAGTGAGAATATATAGTAAAACTCAGTTCTTCAGCAATTCTGCAAATAATGTTAACAATAAAAAAAGCAAGTACTATTTAACCTTTGTCAAAGTAATATGCAGCACTACAAACAACTGGTTTATAAATAAATGTTTAAAGAGGACACATTTGTGAAATGTGAAATATTAACATAATGCATCATTGAATTTTCTGGAAAATAATTGGGAATAGAACTATTCAGAGGTACAAAGATGGTTTCTAAATTCATTTCTTAATAGAAAGCCAGAGTTAATTTGAGGATCCACCGCAATACCAGATAATGACGACAGGTGGCAGTGCACTGTCAGCACTAATAATTGTAGCATTCCCATCTTATATACTTTAACTAAAAATGTGTGTGTGTGTGTGTGTGTGTGTGTGTGTGTGTGTGTGTGTGTGTGTGTGTGTGTGTGTGTGTGTGTGAGGCTGTACTGCATACACTAATTTTAAACATAATAAGGTGCTACCTTAGTGATTTTAATTAGCATCTCTGTCTACATATTAAAATGGGTACTATTATAGTAAGCCCTTAACAAATTGTGGGCCTGATTCAGCAAGGAACGCACTGATGCAGACGCACGCACCCGGCCGCTGCGAGAATATGCTAATGAATGCATACACACGGAAATCGCAGCAGAATAAGCAGGCGTCCAGCACAACATAATACCACCCACTTCCCTTTACTTGCGTCCTCTATACCTGGCAAGACAGCGGAAACATCGGTAACATCGAGAACCATCAGACCCAAATGCACAATAGTGGTTGACCTGACCCTCCCGCAGACAAAGCGAGACTTCCTGTGTAAACTAGATTTCAGGCTGTGACCGCCGCCGCAAGGGCTTAATTATGCATGCTTCTGAAACGCCGTCCAAACGCACACACACTGCCTGCGTTTGCCCGACCACTCCCCCGTCACCACCCACAAACGGCACTTCCTGTCAATCACTTGTCCCTGGGGCTGCGGACTCCCTGCGTACGCATACTCCATCGCACTGGCCAGTTCGTGCACGCGCACTGCGACACATACACATGCACAGAGCAAAAACATCGACCGATTGCGTGCGTCTGCATCCGCGTGTTCCTTCCTGAATCAGGCCCTGTGTGTATTAGGGATGTCAGGGAGTCATCTGGTAGAGTTCACCTAAGTGCGGTGGATGGGTAAACAAACATGTGCTAAGAACCTCATTTATACTCCATGTTATTTGTAGAGTTTATCATAATTGTTTTGACTGTCAATATTCATTGTGCTTAGAGTGTGCACCTGCAATTTATTATTCTGCATGGCACTACACATCTCAGTATGGTAGCATCTCTCATTTCTCTTTGTGTTTAAAATAGGGTGAGCAGTCCAACCCCCACCCCCTTTCTGCTGTATTCTTATATATAATGTACACTTAAAGGTAAGAACTCTCTTTCTGGTACTAGCACCCAACCCCCCTTCCCTTAAGTGATTTTAATTAGCAGAGGTTCCTGCATTGCTGTCTGCATATTAGAATGGGCACTATTATGGTCAGTCCTTCATACATTGATATATAGGTGCTTATGTGCACCGGCATTTCATACTTCATACTGTAACTAAAGCATGCTGAATGAAGAAAAACATTTGTATAACTCTGCATGCTCAGCACTACTGCTAAAAGTCAAGGCAAGTAAGGCTAAGGGGCCTATTCAAGATGTCAATTATCGAGGTCGAAGGACCCCGATAACTAACGACCTGACTCGCTCAGGCACTGAGGTAGCTGATTCAAAAATCAGCTGCCCCAGTGAGCGGCTTCACTGCTCCTTTCTGCTCGCGAGAGCAGTGCGCATGCATGACCTACAGGTCACGCATGCGCACAAGAGCCCCGACGTCCGGTGGAAGGAGCCAGACAGGGGCGGAGGGACGCCATCTGAAGATGGTGAATGCTACCGGAGCTTGATAAATTCTGTCCCCATACTAGTGTATGGGGACAGTGGGCCATTCTGCAAGAGGAAGCTTTACCCCTGTGATGAATGGCCCGATAACTTAATTTTTACATTTGCAGGTGAAAATGTGTATTTTCACCTGCTTTTGTATAAATTAAGTGATGATGAATAGGCCCCTAAGAGAGTTCACTTTTATGCACTTACTACTAACAAGCTTTGCACTTAATCAACTTTAGAACCTCCTCATTCAAGCCTCCAGACTGCACATGCGAATACTCCCAAGGCTCCCTCTAATACAAACCTAAACTTTCAGGCTCCTTAACTGCAGATGTGCCCTTTCATAAGACTCCCCCTGATGCACAATGAGGGATGTAGTATTTGCACTGTATACAAATTACCGCATGTCACTGCAAATCGTCACAAGTCAATTTGGACACTGAAAAGCAGAAGTACTGCTGTGCCGCCCCCAACTAGTGCCTCATTTGCCTAGTGGAAAATTTTGCACTGAATACGCTTCAATAAAGACCTATTCCCATGAGATAGAATTTTCTAGAAGGAACTACAGCCACCATTAAGGTAAAATTAACATCTTCAACTAGAAATCATTAGAAAATAACCAAAAAAAAAATAGCTAAGGACTAGAGATGAGCGGTTCAGATTTATTGGAATCCAAACACACCATCAAGAATCCAAGTAGATCCGAGTGGCAGCTCAAATCTTTCCGCCTGACTCAGAATCCACTTCGAGGCAAAATGTTATCCTCGCGTCGTTGGATTATCATGGGTTTTGGACTCTATATAAGGTGCCATTGACGGGACTCGGCGCCATTTCCTTGTTAAGCACGCTGCTATATGCTGCACTTAACTCTGCTTTATAGTTAATGTGTATATAAGAGAGTGTACGCTGCTGTGCTGTACTCTGCTGTATAGGCTCCAGACTCACAAGTCACAAGTGGCTGTGCTGCTTAGTTAATGTGTAGTGTATAGGTGGTGCGCACTGCTGTGTGCTGTGCTGTACTCTGCTGTATAGGCTGTGTCCAGTGTCTACACTCACAAGTGGCTGTGCTGTTTCTTAGTCAATGTGTATAGGGGGTGCACACAGGGCTGTCAAGAGCTGAACGGGGCATGGCCTAATCATCAGGTGTGGCCATGCCCCCTTAAGAAAAAAAAAAGAAAAACATAGGGAAGGGGCATGCTGTGAACACCTCAGCCCAGTGCAAATCCAGGGGGGCCCTGATCAGGATGATCGCTGTCCCCCACAGGCAGAAGAGACTGCTGCAGCAGTCTCCCTTTGCAGCCCAGCACACAGCAGCGTGTGCTGGGCTGCTCAGCTGACAGGGAGGAAGGGGGGTGGCATCATCCCAGGGCCCTGCCGGGGTCCTCCAGCAAGCCTGGGTAATTAGTACCCGCTGCCCCCCCTCTCTACGACCCTGGGTGCACGCTGCTGTATGCTGTGCTGTAATCTGCTGTATTGGCTGTGCTGTGTCCATCAGTAAGACATTCACACAAGGGCGCTGAGAGGGGGGGAGCGGGTACAAATTACCCAGCCCGGGCTTGCTGGAGGGGCCCGGTCGGGTCCCGGGTCCTGCACCGCTCCCCCCCCTATCTAGAACTGGCGACAGTGATCATCGTCATCAATGTGTATTTCCACCTGCCCTCAGTGATGCATATTTAATATGGCTGCTGACAGGCGCATCTGTGCATTCTTCCTCTGTTCACAATTACAGCAACTCAAACTCATTTTTTTTTATTTGAAACGTCACACTTGAAATACGTTAACGACAGATTGATTTTCCCAAAGTTAATCTAATGACCCACAGATGTGTTTCACTCTGCAAACTGAATCACATGAATTCTGTCCATCTCTACTCAGCTATGCTCTGTGATTTGTTCAGTACTTCAGCATTTCACGGTAAGGCACAGACGTTTAAGCACACATATAAGAAGTGCTTAATGCTTCCCTAACATTGAAGTAATGAAGCACTAAGACAGCTCTCTCTCATTTTACCTGTATTTGCGCTGTGTTATACATGACAAGTTAAAGCACATTCTGGGCCCGGTTCAGAGTCACGTGTAAAGCGGCCACATTGGAGATGTTTCGCACTGCGGCTCTGCAGGCTGCTCAGAGTTGCAGAACACTGAGCCTCTTCTCCATTTGGGCCCATCTGGGTGACAAATGACAATAGGGCATTTGCACACAGGATAAGTGTGCCATGGGCATGAAGATGGATTTGTAGGCTGCCTGAAGCTAGTGTATGCAGAGGTCTGGCTGATTGTAGTACCCACAATAGGGCACAACCATCATTAAGAACACAGCATACTAACATTTGGGAGTTTAAAGTCGTAACCTTGTGCCAACGTCCGAAAAGGGTATCCGGACTCGTTTTCATCACTCTGGGGCATGCCCAGCACTCCTGGAGAATCTAGGCTGCCCCCAGGCTCTTCCTGCACTGTTAACAGATGTAGTGCACATGCGCTCGGCATCTATTCTCCTCTCTACTCCCCCTTGTGAGACACTGCGGCCCTCGGGTGGGACGGTGGGAGAGCCCACAGTTGGGAGGTATGACACAGTAATAGACATATGAAAATTGGTGTAAAGGACATAGGTAGTGTTGCTTATACTAACTTATCAGTTGTTTGTTGTCATTTAATTCATCTCATTTGTAAATTAGCAGAATTTAGCTGTTAGACAACACCAGATTCTTCCTTTGAATCACATTATTTTTATATTGTCTATTTGCTGCCTTCCACCCGAAGGTGGCTAATTCTGGGTTGATACATTTTAACAAAAGGAGTCAAGAAACAACTTTTTAATTGGCCCATACATGCAGGTTGCCAAATCAGATGAGGTCTGGCCATTTGGTACTCAGGCTGGTTCACTGCTGGCTTCACTGCTAGTCCAGTTTTTTACCATATATGATAATTATCCTATTTATTATTTCAATAGGATCATGACATTATCAGAAAAAGCAAGCCTAATATTAGCTGTGATATTGCAGCATGTGGAATCAACTTTAGATTCTGCAGTCTTTTTTGCAGGCATTACTGTGTTGGCTGACAGATAGTTACAGTATAATAGAACTGCCTTGTGAGGAGGTAATTAGATGGGGAACAAAAGGAGAGAGTTTAAGCGGCTCTATATATTAAGCCTTAATTATACATATCAGGGCTATTTAACAATTGCCTAATGCAGGAGATACCAGATATAGGCATACGAATGCAGAAGAACACGGCCTGATTCAGAGCCGCTCGCTAGATGCGATCGCCCCCACAATGTGTATGCAAATTGCGTAGGCAGTGCTACCTCACAGCAATGCCTTAGCACACCCAGTATTTCTTAGAGAGCAATCACATAGTGTATGCAGACACCCACCAGCCTGTTTTATGACGCCTACTTGTGCACGTCATGTCCAGGAAGTGTCGCAACCATCGCTACATCGGGTAACATCGGATGCTATCGCAGTGCTTGAGGTTGACCATACCCTGCCGCAAGCACTGCGAGCACTTCAGTGTAAAAACAACCCAGGTGACATGTACTATGATGCTGTCTTTCAAATATGCACACCTCTAAAACTCCGTTGAGAAGCTCAGGCACGCCTGCGTTTGCACCTCCACTCCTAATTTTTAATGGCCAGCCCCTATTACCACCTACTAACGGCTTCCCCTGTCACTCACTCTGCTGGGCTGTCTATGAGCAGCGAGCGAATGCATTGTGAACTTTCACTAAGGTATGCACATCAGCAAGAGTATGCATCTTAGTGAGCGGGTCTGAATCAGGCCCACAGTCCCCAAAATTGCCAATAGAGACTGCGGTCTTAGGCAACCTTGAGATGGCGTTAGCTGCTGTAGCCTAGCAGCTACATAAACAGCCCGATGGCCACACATCACATGTGCAGTAGCTTCCTGCCGGGCAGCTAGGAATTGAGGTCTTTCACCTATGCATCAAGCTAGCATTGAAAGACTTCACAATAGCAAATGTCCCAGCTTCTTCGAAATGGGGACCTTGACGCATGCCTAAGATGTGAGTGCCTAAAAAGGGGGTGTGGTCTTACAGAAAATGCCATCTCAGAATGCCACGCCCCCTGTTATGCCATGTGGGGGGGCATGCCCAACTCTCAGGGAGCGCCGCGCTGGACACTGCGGCCCGTGGGAAATAGTGGTAGGACAGTGTCCAAAAAGCGGGACTGTAGCGCCAAAATCAGGATGGTTGGAAGGTATGCAATAGGGAAACTGCTTAGACGGCACAGACTCTTTTATAATGTACTGTCCTGGCAACCAAACTTTGATAAATAGCTGTGAAAAATCAGAGCTAACAAATGTAAATGTATTCATTATTTATTGGGTCAATAGCCTGATAAATAGTAATAGACATCTTAGAGAAGTTGCTATCTCAAAAGGTAATATCGACAATACAATACAAGTATAGTACAAGAACACTTATACAGTATGTTTGAAAACAGACTCTCTAAATGCCTGATACAACATCAACCTAAAATGAACTCAAGCATATCCCTACTGTAATATATTAAATAGACTGAGAAAGCAGACATGTTCTTACAAGCGAATTCAATATCATACTTTTTTTCTTTTGGGAAGAAGAAAAAAAATCAATATAACTTCTGAGATGGTGCCAAGGAAAAAAGAATATATAAACGATACGTGTAGTTCACATTACATTTTGAGGTTTAAATCACAAAGCACTTTAATTTCATCTTGCAGCATAATGTAAACTGTTATCTATAACAAGATGACTACATACAGTAACTAGGTGTGAAATAAGAGTCTGCTATAGGACAATAGGAAAAGGTTATGCCGCAGGCTGTCTAAAATTGGTTTAGGTTTCTGTGTAGTAGCCAAGTGATAACATTACAGTCACTCGTAAGTCCCCAAATTACTTCTCTGAGTCAGAAGGGATATATAAACTCCTAAAAGTTAGAATGAGATTTTTCCTCTGCAAAGATGTTCTCTAAATATGCCTTTCAAGTTCCTAGAACTGTTATTGACTGCAACACATTTTTGAACTGGGCTAAATTTGTAATAAAGTGCAAAAGTATAACAAACTAAAATAATGCAGCCAAGATAACGGTTGCACGCAGTGAAATCTATGCTGCACTCTAAGCTTTCATTCCGTATTACCGGCCACTTAGAAGCTTTTGTGGACATGCAAAAACTGCTTTAATAGCTGCAGGAGACAAACTACCTAATAGTAACCCCCTGGCTGGCATTGACAGTGCCAAACCTGCTCTACACCTGGAGTGCTGCTTTCTCACCAATCCACAGATTAGACTGCCGACCTACAGCGGCTTGTTCCTCACCAGCTTCAGCCTTTGGCCCTCAGTTTCCTGTTAAATGGTATAGGTCACTATGGAGTCAGGTGAGTTCAGTTTGGGAAACCAAAACGTCAGCTGCCAGCACATCTCACCCTCCATCTGTTTATGGCTTATGCCCAGGGTTCTGTCGACTCTGAACAGTCTTAATGAGCAATGACCTCAGTGCACTATCTACACTAATCAACTTGGCGCCAAGCTTCTCTATTAGATAATAAAATTTGTTATAAACTAGTGCCCAGCTCCGTCTGCAACCAAACCTGTTTGCATAGTCTTAGGGAGAGACATATTTACCTACACTCCCGGAATGTCCAGGAGGTTCCCAAAAATCCAGTGGCTCTCCCGGCCCCCCGGAAAGGTGGACAAGACTCCCAGAGGCTGGGGCCACGTGGCTGCCCACTTCCCTAGTGAAGTGGGTGGCACAGTTGGCCAATTATGCAATTTGCATTGAATCATGTCATCGTGGATCTGCCCCCGCTTCACAATGGCGGCAATTACGGCATGCATTGAAGCTGGCTGGACTATGATTATGAAATAGTGACGTCAAGTCCACCCACCTAAGCTGAGCCCCGCCCACCGCAGTGCCAACCTGCTGCCCCGCAACTCTATATGGACCTGCAAATTCCCTCTAATCTCCCCATTCTACCCACTTCACTAGGAAGTGGGCAGGAAGCAGGAGATCCAACTATTCTCCCGAGGGTATGGGGGACTACCCCAAAAATCATGAGCCACCCACAACTTCTGGGTGAGTAGGTAAGTAGGACTCTTCCACTTGCTGCCTATCTCTACTACAGTTCCCTGTGGTTACATGACTTGAGTTTCACCCTCTCAACTTGGGTCTGCACTTTCCTCTTCGTGCCATAAGAGTCGTCCTTCTATTAACATAATGCACACATCATCTGAGTTTCCCTACATACCTGCCTCTACACTTGGAGATCTTCATAGGTAATTAGAGACATCCTCCAGACCTGCTAAGCTTGGACACAAACTATCAGCTATCTGATGCTCATTCAGCTTTGATTCTTCACAGGAGCTCAATACTCCCCTGCTGATGCCAGGTGACATCTAGTGGTCATTTCTGATATTACATCTGTTATAATCACTACTATTCACTGTATTATCTACTATTTGGACCTTAATTTCCAAGATATCTGATACCTTATCTATTACCATATGAATATATCTCTTGCCTCAGGGTCAAAATGGTTCCTTAAAATTGCATTAACTGATTCTGTAGCTCTAAGTCTAATACTGCTATGGCATGTTTCTTCTCTGCCACATCTCATAGATCTGCCATCTCAATGCCACCACCAAAACCTGTGGACTCTCCCAGCTCCCATCCATCTCCTGAGATGGAGTTTTACCCCACTACATAAATTGTTGTCATAAATCTTATTAATCTAATTTAGGCTTCCTTCTATCAGGATCAGGAAAACGGTTTGGATGCGGTTTTATAAGGACATGGTGATGACAGAGTAACATGTGCTCATTGAGACCAATTGGAATATGTTTGCGAAAGTGTTACGATTTTTCTCCGATTTCATTTGAGATTTGCCATCCCAGTTCCGTGCCATCCATGATTTGCGAATTCATTTGCAAAAACCATTTGAGATGAGTGATCTTGCACACGTTAGTATCACCATCAAATGACAATACACATGCAAACATGACTCTTATGCTAGGTACACACTGGCCAATATATTGGCCATTCAATTCATCGGCCAATATATCTGATGGCCGTCGGCCAGTGTGTACAGACGATATGTCTGTTAACCGCGTCGTTCACAGACATATTGCATTGGCATGTGCTGCACAGCCAATGGACAGATATGTCTGCAGACATATCTGTCCATCGGCAAGTGTGTACGGGCGGTCTGCAGACCGCCCGTACACACACAGCGACTGCCGTGGGGAGGGGAGGCAGCCCCGCCCCTTACTCACCTCCCTGCCAGCGGGACCTGCGGCTGCTGGATAGATGATAGCCATCCAGTGTGTATGAATGACCATCTTCTAAAGATATATCTGCAGATCACTCGATCTGCAGATATATCTTTCAGATATATCTTTCAGTCATTTTGTGATTTGCGGTGGAAAATGTTCTGGCGATAAGCTGAGATGATGGATCGCAGAGAACGCAAATTATCTTGCACAAGATTCTGTCAATAGTATAAGATCTGAATAATCACAGATAAAGGAACCAACTATAAATGAAATACAAGGATGTGAATCCTACAATAGGTAATTGTTGTTGGTGCTCCCCAAGGTTAACAGCAATGTAAGCAAATACACCTGGGATAGTCTAAAGGCCCCCATACATCAGAGATGGATTGCAGCAATCGTGCAATTTGCAATCGATTGTATAGAAAAATCTGCAATGTATGGGCTTCACAGATCGCAGATTGCAACCAAAAAGTGATTGGAATTGTTTAATCAGATTGTCCAACGTGTTGGATTTCACAGATCGATTGGGGCTGTAGATTGCTAGTGTATGGACATGATCAGCAGATTTGCAGACCGTTTCTAGCAAAATGATGGGCCTTTCAAGATTGCCAGATCTGTCTTTGCTGCTATCGATTTGCAAATCACTGAAAAAGATCTGTAGTGTATGGGCGCAGATTGCTCGATTGGGAAATCCTAAGATCGGGCAATAAATCTTCAAATTGTTCAATTGTGGTTTTAGATTGCTGATGTATGGGGGCCTTTAAGAGAAGGGCCCTATGAGGAAAAAAGGAAAAACCCTTGTGGGGGCACAACTTCAAAATAAACATACAAAACTGATATGTGGAAATGGAAAAGAATTAAAACTTTTAATCTATACACTTACAATAAAATATATTAAGATATCATAGACACAGTGAGCATCCTTTGTAGATACTTACACTTGAAAAATAATGCTAAAGATCATACAAATATTTTACATATATGTACGAGCAGCAACCCTTGTTTATAAATACTGGTTGATGTTTCAAAATCAGATAAACAACACACGCAAACAAAATAATTGCTGTTGTTTCAGGCTTATAAGAACAAAATCACCCAGCTAGGTGAAGATACTCATAATGATATCATAATAATATTTTAATTTCTCTGAATATAAACCTGTGAGAGAAATGGCATGAGAAAAAAACACATTTAATGTATATACCACAGCGTTTTATAATATATAATGCCTAAAACAGGGAAATAAGAAATCCTGCTAAAACAGGGAAATAAGAAATCCTGCAAATGCAGGTATTAGTATGATCCAGTATCCGTAATCAGATTGGCTAAACAGCCTATACATAAGAGTTTCAATCTATCACGCAGAGTATCAGTTGGTAAATATAGCACACAGTGTTTTATAGATGATAGCTACAAATGATAAACAGAGGTGTATCACTCTGTGGTGCTAACTCATTCTAATAGGATGCGATATATAATCAGTATACAACTCTTATTGCATGGAATATTGTAGTGATTCCTCTTGAAGACCCAAAATCAATAATACATTATTGCTTAAAACAGGGAGATCAGAAAACCTGCTAAAACAGGGAAATCAGAAATCCTGCAGATGCAGGTGTTCGTATGATCCAGTATCAGCAATCAGACTGGTTAAACAGCCTATACATAAGAGTTTCAATCTACCACTCTTTCAGACTGCAAGCCAACAAAAAAGTTTCATTATTGCCTAAAACAGAACTCAGAAATCCTGCTAAAATAGGGAAACCAGAAATCCTGCAAATGCAGGTATTAGTATGATCCAGTATCAGTAATCAGATTGGTTAAACAGCCTGTACATAAGAGTATCCATCTATCACTCTTTCAGACTGCAAGCCAACAAAAATGTATCAATTGGTAAATATAGCACACAGTGTTTAAAACATTATTGTAATATCACGAGGTACAGACGTCTCTGTATCACTCAAAAATTATAATGATATAATATCAAAAAAACGTAGTCTGGATAGAAAAAAACAAAAGAGGATTGTATAGCCGGAGTCAGGGGCCCCAATACTGGATTTGTGCCTTAAGCAGTGAACAGGCAGTTTCAAGGTGTCAGACATCCGGCTATATACATAATGGAAGAAAGAATAGGTCACATCTGCTGTATGTATAGCAGTTACCCGGTGAGGTCCCTGATATTAAATATTGCAGGGTACCTCCAGCGGACCAGATAAGAGGGTGACTAGTTAGGAGAAGGAAAATACCTATATAGTCATGGATCAGCGGTATCCGTGTAGTTTCTCTGAAATGCCAAACATAGTATGTTCCCGTCGGCGCCGAAGGGAAGTAAACCTGGACGCGCATTTCACTCTTGGTCAGCAGATATAGATCGCAGCCCAACACGATTCATAATAAATTTCCCCCTAGGAGCCAGAACAGACATTTAGGCGTTAATTTAAAACCATTGCAGTTGATGTATCAGCTTCTACCTATCATTTTATAGAATGTACGTGATAAATGCTTCCTCAGAGCTGATTAGTCGCTATGGCCAGTTCTCCACAGGGCTACTTCTCAACTCTTTTCACTGCTTGATAAATCTCCCCCTATGAAAGATAAACAGGATGATCTTCAAAATAGCATGTATCAAATTAATTTAAGGCTTCGCAATATTCCTGATACTGTTAGAAATACGGCCATCCCAACCTTCCTGAAACAAATCTTTTAGCATATTATATATGACCTTACTAATACAAATGGTCTCATGGACACAGGGCCTAATTCAGAGATTTACGCAAAGCTGATATTTTCGCAGATCAAGTGATTGTTTGCAAATGCGCATGTGCGAAAGCTGAATCGCACAATTACTCTTGCACAGGTAGTCAGAGTTTGGGGGTGATAACAGGAGGGTGGTTAGAAAAATGCAGGTATGTCTGACCTTTAAACGCTGTTTCATGGGCATGCATAAATTAGCCATTGTGATCTCCTTCGCCGGAATGAGAGCTCTCTGCTTTGGAAGGTATTAGCATATTTTAGCCGTAAGAGATCGCAGTTGTGAATGCATTAGCGTACATCTCTTGATCAAGATCAGAATGCATAGAGCATTAAGGGCTAAGCCCTCTTTAGAACAAAACCCTTGTTATATTATAGTACGCCTATAGGACTAAAGAGAGGATTCTCGCTGCCATCCGGAATCCTCTTGACTTTTTCCTTTCAAGATTTGGCTCCTCTTACCAGGCAAAAATGCAGAGACCTACAGACCACCATGAAAGTCCTCAGGCTGCATAATTTAAAATACCAATGGGACTTTCATTCCAGCTTCAAATGCAAATAAGATTAAAACAGTTCATACAGGGGCTCATTCATAGTCACACACATTAGACTCTTTTGTCATAGTCGTGTCTGCGACTTTATGCTAATACTACTGTCCGGCCTTCCCCTGGTGTACAAGTGTGCATCTATCTGTGCAAGGACTGAGACTCCCACTTTGTGTGACTTTAGATGCAACAATCCCGCTTTAGATGCAACCACTGGATGCATCATCAAAACTTACATCTGCCCTATGGTACGTGCAGATTCTCTGTCAAACTATGGCCTCCGATGTGAGCGATTAAGCGTCTGAGTTTGCAACCAATTCTGCGACATGTCTACGTCGTTCCCATAACACGCCCATAAGTTGGTGCATCTTCATGCAATGGAATCGCCACCTTCCACTCACCGCAAAGGAATGCCCAATACATTTCAGAGACCATGCACCTTAGTCACTACTGTGCCTCTGTGTGTGCACACAGTGGGACACATGTGCTGTGTGACTATGGCGCATGTACAGTTGAAATACATTGGCCACTTGTGTGATTATAAGACACTCAGGGGTCTATTTACTAAGCAGTTTTAGGAGACAGAGTGAAAAGTGATAAGAAAGTGATAAGGTACCTGCCAATCAGCTCCCAACTGTAATTTTTCAAACACAGCCTGTGACATGACAGTTGGGAGCTGATTGGCTGGCACCTTATCTCTTTCTTATCACTTTTCACTCTGTCTCCTAACACTGCTTAGTAACTAGGCCCCTCAGGCCCACAATGAGGTGACTGGTCCCTGGGGAGAAAATAGCCACTAGGATGAATACAATGGCGGAGCTGGCTCCAATATGACCTGGCCACAAAGACATACTCATCACACTCCAGTCCACACCAGTTTTAAAAAAAATAGAGCAAGAAGACCCTGTGATGTTATGGAGAACCCATGATGAAGCTTATGGTTAATCCACCTCTGAACAGAGGTTGGAAACAGGATCCATAGCAGTTCCAGGCACTTTCTCAGCTGCTCCCCCCTCACTGTTATGCCACTGCTTATAGTTAACACAAAGGAAGACAACTTAATTTCATTAAAAAATGAAAATCTCTGCTAACACAAGAATCGTGTTTTATGCCTAAAACATTATTCCTCCAATAAAACCACATTGACATCTGCATTGTTCCAAGAAGTAATGTTATCCCTGACACTATGCATAGTATGGACACCACTATCAGACATACATGTCAATATTATTTTTACTTAAATAGTGTCAAAACTGATGTTTTCAGACACTTTTCAAATTATTTTAGTATCATTTAAATGTATTAAAGGGATTTTGGAGCGATTTTTGTAAAAACTACTCCAAGCCCTTAAATTTGCACACAGAGGCAGACTATCTGCACTGTAGCATCTGGACTGTGGGTTAGTGTCTGCCTCTCAGACACACAGACGCAGCAGCTACTGTAAGCCAGGAGTTGCTAAGAGAATATTATTGAGCCAGGAAGAAGCTTGTCACATGTGGGATCAGCTTAGCATTGTTCTACCTCCTTCTCCCACCTGCGGTGACAGCAAGGCCCTCTCCTCCTCCATGGGGAGACTGCTAGAGCATGGCAAAGTCCAACCAAGATGACATCACGCTACCATCCCACCTGCCTGGCTCCAGCCTCTTGCTAGTATCAATAAAATAATAATAATAATGTCAGTGACATGCTCCAGTGTTCAGACACAGTGGGTTGAGGCACTGGCTGCTACATCGAGTTGCTGTGGTGTCAGGACAGCTTCAGGCGTGATGTGCGGGGTATGAAAATAAATAACTAGATAACGGCCACCAGCTATCCCAAGTGATCACTAACTGCTCTTTCTCCATGTAGTAGTAGCAGCAAAATGAATGACACACATACACGAGGGGCATCTCTCTAGTCACATGCAGGGTTCCTATTCTCCCATATGCATTGACGACAGCAATATGGCCGAAGGGGGAGGGGGGGACAGAAAGAGGGGAGCCCATGGCACTCACCCCTCTGTGCCCCCCTCCTTATCCAGCTCTGTGGCATGTATGCATTGAATGTAAATGAACTTTTAACACAAATAAAACTCTACATAAACTCAATCATTTATGTTGTTGCTTGACAGATGTACAGAATAGGAAACAGCTAATCAAATCCTGTTTCAGAAATTCCTCTTCTTATAGATATTTTGTAGTTAACATATGTTCTTATTTGACTTCTACATTTTTGAAAACACAGATGGTTTCATAATAGAGCTTAGAACTGTCTAAAAATGGAGAATCATTTTGTCAATGCATATAGAGTATTTCCAGACATAAAATGTATAATTTTTAACACTAGTAAATGGTACACAGCTGAGGACTATTGTATACTGTACTTACTTTTTAATGGTTAATAAAAGGATATAATTATAAGAGTACTCTTTTCTACATATTAGGTGGAGTAAAGAATAACTTAATCATATAAGAGGGAATCAATTACACCTATTAATTAGATTGGAGGGATTATACATAGGAAAAAATAATAAATGAAAGAAAACATTGTAAATGTAAGGAGATCAAAGAGAAATAAAAAGTATAAAAAATTGAATAATAGATAGTGTACAGAGTAGATAATAATTTCAGGGAATTTGAATTAATGTGGTTGGATATACTTTTACTGTGTTGGCATGAATCTTCTAATTAAACAATATTTTATGAGAGCAAGTGGTGGTAAATGGAATGTTGGTTAATAGGGCTAGATTACTGAAGATAAAAATGTCTGCATTAAAAATTATAAGTAAGGGGAATACTAGAACAGGTGTTTGGTGTTTAGAGTACCCTCAATGGCCAGACGTCAGCTGACCAGATCTCAGATTAGCCTTTTTATTATATTTTCATGCATGGAAATTTAATTAATTATAAAAATAAATTCTTCTTGGTTAAAATACTACACTATGGTATTTTCTTCTTTGAGGTAAAATGGATAGCAATTAACTAACTACAGTATAGAGTCATCCAATCGTGTTGACAATTCTGGAAAATGTTCTAATTAATAATATACTAACGTAATCAAAAATGCAAATTTTCTTTTTCTTTTTAAATTTAATATTAAAATTACTGCACTATTGGGAGTTTGTAATTTTTGTATTTTTTTGCATGAAATGAAACAATATATCGAGATCCATGCATTTTAAGATATGTACAACTTTAAATCTAGTTTACAGATATGTCCTGCTCACAAATATGGCCATCACTGTCATCAACTGAAACTTGCACCAGACCTATTGTATGTGAAGAGAAATGATACCTCATAAGAGGCGTCTCTCAAAAATACATGTAAGTCAAATTCACAATATTACTGTCAATCCTAAGTATACTTGACTTGTGTCCAAATGCCCTTACAGCAGAGGTTCCCAAACGCGGTCCTCAAGGATATCATGGATATCTCTAAAACCTGAACTGTTGGGGTGTCTTGAGGACTGCGTTTGGGAACCTCTGCCTTACTGTAATGAACTAACACATAAACAGCCATCCAAATGCAAGGAGCCTCAAGTATAAGATTAATGTACTAGTGTATATTTTTCACCTGTGCATAGATAACCAGAGCTGTTCTTGGAGTCATATTTTTACTAAATGGTTCAAAGGTGTTTGTACACTAATTTGAAAGGTAAGTGCAGTATTACAGGTTTCACACAGATAAGGACTTAGCTAATAGTGTAGTTTAATTTGTTTACTTGAATAAACAGTATAACTGTATATATTGTACACTTTTAAATCTGTTGAATCCGATGGTTTTCGTACAACTCCGATGTTAGTAGATCTCTGTATGGGCAGGATCTGCCCGGTGCATGTGCAGATCACCTTCTGTGAGCTGACAGTAGCCATTTGGGGGCGGCATCAGGCAGCGTCCCAGGAAACAGGAGTGTGTCAGCCCCGTTTTTGGGGGGGCGTGCTGAAGCCATTTTCTGCGTCCTTGTACACAGCTTCACTGGCTTCAGCCTGAGGGTTACTCAGATGGCCGATTGTCAAGCAGAGTGATCCGAAACAGCATCCTCAGATGCAGCTGCGGATCACAGAAGCCAGCAGGAGATGTCTATTTACACAAGATCCCCCCTGCAGCATTAGCATATTATTGCACAGTCGCTGCAAAGGCACAGCAGCTGTGCTAATAGCGTACAACTCTAAATCATGCCCTGTATCTACAGTGCTTCACATGCTGCCCAAAAAATGAGTCCTTCACAGAGGAGTCCTGACGAAGATAAAACAGGCAGTCTGTAGGAATATATTGCATTTCAGTAAATTACATGTCATTCAATACAAAATCATTAGTACAGCATCAAGTTAAAGGACTTCCATGTGATGGACATTACCTAAAAGTCTTTTCCTGGATAAGAGTGTGTGATATATAGTGATTATGGGTAAAGGATCTCCTTAACTCTTTCATTGTGTCAGTGAGACCTTATATCACAGCACGCATTACCCAAAATCCTATATTCACAGTGAGGAGTAGTAGCAACACTATGATCGCTCAGACTGTCCCACTGAATTTTGGCTTCTGTGGTCAGAGAAAATGCGTTTTACGATGCAGTACCAATAGCCGCCATGCCTCCAACATGCCCATGGCCTCGAGCCACCCACCTGTCACCGCCTGGGAATGTCTATCACAACTGCATGGATTTCCATGCAGTTCACGTCTGCTGGCAGTGACTATCAGGACGCATGCGCAGTGAATCTTGAATATATGCGCATAAGTGAAACTTTAGGCGCCTGCGCCCAATGTTTTACGTGTGTCCCAGTCTGAAGCAGGCCCATGGACTTGTGAATAGATAAGAGTCCTAGGGTTTTTGCTGATTGGCTGGTTTGACAGCCATGTTACTAGGTAGATTAGCTTAGGTTTTTTGGTCAGGTGGTAGGTTGTCTGACCAATGAGAAGATTATGGGTGTGTTCTAAGTGGATGTATATAAGTGGTGGATTTGCATGTGTACAGCCTCTTTTCTGGAGCCCGTCCAAAGCCTTTGCTGCTGTTTGGTTAGTTACGCTAACTTTTTTATTTCTTAGTTAGGGAAGGTGCAGCATTGGCTGGAGAACGCTGCTTCTCAGTGGCTTTATGTGGTGCAAGAGAGCGTTGTGAGGGCGCTGGCCCTCAGTGTCCTTCTCTGTACTATGCAGAAGCGTTCAGACTAGGTCCAGGTAGGGAGGCGAGTCCATCGCAGTGTAAGTGCGTCTATATGGGGGACGTTTCAGTCGTCCCCCGAGTTAAATCCACATCTAGAAGGCTAGAACTGAGCTTGCAGTGTCTCCTGGCCACCTCAGTTAGGTTAATTAATTTTATTGCTAAATAAAAGCTGGGATCTTTTAGCAAAGCTTTGATTGTGTCCGTCTCTTTATTTATTAGTTTAAGTTTAGTCTTAAGTTAAGTGAGGTTGTTTTAAGGGGTCATTCAGCGGTAAAATAATGGAGGTCTTAACAGTATTTTCCTGTCCTCATTCAAGAGAAATTGCTGAATATCAGCCAAAAGAATGTTAAAAAAATGTCTTGCTATAAAAAAATTTTAATTATCTGCTGAGAAAAGACCCTAGAAAGAGACTTTCATTTTTATTAATTAGCTGAAACTCTCCTGTGACTCCATTCTACATTGTTACACATTGCCAATCACTTTATATGTCTAACTAATGCCTGTAGCGTTTCATAATTCTCTACGGCCATTACAGGCAGGAGCCAAGCAGTAAGAACCAGGTCTCCTCATTCTGATGAGTTCGAAAGGCACCAGAATAAGCAACATTTAATTTAACCTATTTCATCCTGATGTTCATAGTACAAATGAATTCCATATTTTAGAATAGACTTTAATAAAAACTGCTTTGGTGTCGTTGGTGCTAATAAGTGTCAAGCAGCAACAAAGGATGGCACAGTATATGTAGATAGCATGTGCAATAAGATGTGTAGTTAAAGAGCCTTTGAGAATACATAATTTAATTAGATAAGAGCTATTTTTGTTCTACTGTTTTTTTCTCTTTTTAAATCTTTAGCATAATTTTTTTTTTGTGAAAATAAAATATTATTTTATAACCCAGAATCACATTATGACATTTCTAAAAATCTTTTTTTTGTCTGTGTTACACCCCAAATTAGCGTCCACAGACATCATCACAAACATCACAATATTGATGGAAGAATTGTAAGTGACAGGTGGGCTCGACCAGGGAGCTTGTGTGGAGTACTTCTTCCTGGGTTATAGATAAAGGGATCTATATATATATATATATATATATATATAAAATAACTAGTTGTGAACATTAAGTTTCATATTCAATGCAGTGCCAGTGCAGGGCGATTTTGTGCCTTGTGTTAGCATCTGAACACATGACGTGATGATGTCACACCGAGGGAGTGGGGCCACCAGCACCAGAAAGTACAGCATTTCCACAAGTGCCCTTAGGGTGCTCCAGATTGCATGGTGCATGGACCCTCCAGGCAGGTCTGCAGCAGCTCTATTGGCAAGCCAAATGCAGGTGCCATGTGGCAGCAATGGTGCTACCCCAAGGGCTTTGCAACTTGGACGATGGCACTACTCACACATCCCAAGTTACGTCCCTGATTACATTGTATCATATAGGCATGTAACTTTTTTCATGTCATTCAAATACACCTCTCCCATTGCAAGGCAAAACTAAATCTAAATGAACAACAATCAGGCACAGTCAATATTATACAAATAAATTGTTATAAATAAATATATGAAACCAATTAGCTTAATCAGCAGCTCCTAAACTGAGGTCAATCACAAACCTCCTAAAACCTAAGTATAAGTTACATACAGTGGAAATTATTAGATTACTACACAAAAAATTGTATGTGACAAATCACTATATCTAGTCCACAAAGGAGAGCTAATTATATATATTATTACAATTGATAGTCAAAAACAAATGTATTCAATAAAATTACATAGACATAACATAAAAAACACACATCAAAATAACAAGCTAAAAAACAACCACCTAAAAATTCCATATTTTATATATACTGTATGTGTGTTTTTATGTCACATTTACGGTGTAATTTTATTTAATAAATTTGCATCTGACTATCAATTGTGACAATATATATAATTTAGCACTACTTGTGGAATATATATTCCTCTATATTCAGCTCTATATACAGATGTAGCCACCATTCATCTCCTCCTTCAGCTTCTCTTGCTGCTTTTCCAGTAGTTTAATTAAGGGTATGACCTGACTCAGACGGGCAGTGTCTGGACTCACTTTATTGGTTACAATTTCAAATGGTTTCACTATCTTGCATAAAACCAAGAGTTATCTCCAGTGTGCTGCAGTAAGATGGTAACATGGCCCCCCTCTCCCTATGTCATGGTTTGATGTCTACATTTGGATGGATTTTTGTTGTTTCTCCAGTCACTGAAGCATATAAAAGGTAGAAGTCTACCTGGTTAATACCTCTTTCATCAGTTGGTGACAGTACAAATGATACTATTCTTGTAAGTGCTGCAATCTTCTACACTGAATTCTGATAATGTTCAGGAATTTACTGGCCACACTCAGCATAAGCTGCACTCACCTTTTCTTTTTTTAAGAAATTTTGAACCACCAAGTTTATTGTGTGCGCAAAACATTGTACATGACCCAATACATTGCTCATACAATGTTACTTGTGTTATTAGAAATAGTCTTAGCAGACTAAGTAATTTGCTTTTTCCCACAGATTGATACTGGTGAAGCCAGTGATACAGAGTGTAGCCTGCCAGTGTATGAGCTAGATATTGCTGCTGCTGCTGCTGGAGGTGATACACTCACCCAGTGGGCTGCCACAGTCATGTAATCTTTAGTTTGATCAGTACTGCTTGTCCACATATCTGTAGTTGAGTGGATAGTCAGCACAATGGAATTTTCTAAGCAAAGATCAGCTTTTTTAACAGGTGAGGAATTGCTGTTCTGGTAAAATAAAATTGAGATGGAATTTGTGTAGACACATGACCAGACAAACTAATTGTCTTAAACCAGATGCATTGATGGCAGATTTTGGACACAGATCTATTGCCAATATAGCCTTTGTGGCTTCAGTGATCTGCTGTGCAGCAGGATGACAGATGTCATACTTGGCTCCTCTTGCAAATGATTGTTTCACAGTCAATTGTTGTTTGAAACTACTACCACCTCCTAGTCCCCTTCTGTGATGAAGTTCAGCCCCCAGCAGAAGCAGCCTTAACTCACAAGGATTCTTCTTGGGGCTCCTGGATAGGCGAAGAGTTAACCATTGCAAATTGAATGCAGGACTACCTTCGATCATTAATAAGGAGATTGATGATGAAGGTATTGGCAGTGGAGATTGTTGGGATCTATCCATGCTGATGGCAGATGCTGCTGGACTGTTTATATTATTTTACATCATTTTCCATATTTTGCTAAATGTTTTGCAAGAACTTGCTGCACATTATGTAACAGGGAGGAAGTGCATAGATGTTAACATCACTACCTCTGCTTACTTTGGCAGCACAAATACTACAGAAGCCTTGACAAATGTTGTCAGGAATTAGGTAAAAAGTATTCTACATGACAGAGGTGGCTTTTTTTACGCCCAGATATGGCAATATCCTTCTTCTTATCACTGGCAAGAACTGCTGCCACTGGTGGCTGACTTACTTTGACACAAACATCATCCTCTTGAATTTTATCAATTTGTTCTTGTCCAACAAATTCATCATCAACATTCTCATTAGTGTCAGATACACAATTATCATCCTGTTGCTCTTCCATAGCACCATCCTCAATTTCTATGCCTAAACCATCATCATCCCTACTTTTACTACTACTCATCCTCACATTTGCAGAGGGTTCATAAATGGTGGAAGGAGTGTTCTCTGAGATTACAGAGTCAGAAATGTGAGACTCACACATATCACTCATTGACACCATTAGACTCTCCTCAGGAACCTGTGAAGTTTGTGAACACACAGTTTCTTCTTCAGCCCTAGTGTTATTTTTGTGTACTGATTTGCCTGTTTTAGTTTTAGAGGTGACACACCGAGCTGGATTAAGGCTTTGGGGGGCCCGGGGCACTTAAAACAGGGGGGCTCAAAAGTCTAAAATTAAAATCATAGCATCACCAATCATTAGAGAATTATGGTACAATAGGTGGTAAATATTAAAGATTCTTTCTTAAAAGGAATATTTACATTTACATAAAACAGTTTTATTCCTTGCATGGTCCTGATGATGGGACTGACACTCAGAAACATTGATGTTTATTA